>DWQX01000469.1:0-42309 GCA_018245475.1 Pharmacophagus antenor | reverse complement strand
GGTAATTTCTTAAATTTCCATATAATAGAATGCGTGGAAATAGATATTGTTTTTTTTATTTTGACTATATCTGATTATCTATTGATTTAATAATTCCAATTATCTCTTACTAAATGATGAGTTTCATATTAGTATATCCATTTTATCATCGTCACCATCGTCATCAGCCCATTGACGCCCACTGTTAGATATAGGCCTCGCCCAAGGATCTTTATACCGACCAGTCCTCTGCTGGCCACATCCAGCGGCTTCCCGCAACCTTTACCAGATTATCGGTCTACCCTGTATGGCCCTGCTTACACTGCACTTATTAGTGCGTGGTCAACGGGTTTCAATCTTTCGCGCAATGTGCCCTGCTCATTACCCCTTAAGACTAGGAATTCTTTGGGTTATGTTGGTAACTTTACTTATTCTACGAATTTCTACATTTTTAATTCGATCGCGTAGATAAAGCCCGAGCATAGTCCTTTGTATTTCTCTTTGGGTGACTGAGTATTTTTATGCTGCTGCTGCTGGATTCGTTAAAGTTTACGCTGTTAGTCTTATTGGCGACTATTACAGCTTCATCGAAACTGGCCCGCGGATTCGGTGATCCGCGAGCTCTCCCTCTACATTACACTGGTCAGAGAGCTGGCTTATCATAACTGTGAAGTGGCGAGAGCTACTCAATAGACGAAGTTAAGGCGCGGGCCTCAACTCCGATTCCCACTATCGTTCGCAGTACTTTTATGAGAAGTATGTCGGTTTATTACTATTTATACATATTCAAATTTATGTAGTCAATTTTACATTTGTTTGATCTTTAAAGAACCATTTATGTCATTGTGAGTTTGTAAAATTTCCAATAGCGAACTCTCAAAGTCATTAGTCATTCCTGCATCAGAACATTATCGTAATGAAAAACTAAGCTAAATTTTAGTAATTAAAAAGGATGATATCACTGTTATGTATCAAAAAGTATCGTAAACAAATTCAGTAACGCCACATGGTTAAGCAAAATACTTATAAGTAATTTTTTCCCATTGTAAATAAAATATAATAATGTTATTATGTTCTTGGTAATTTCTTTTCCTCATTTCAAGTATTATTACTTTTTTTTTTGAGTTTTTTCTTCTAATCGATTTTTAGTTTTTGAACGTTCATGTTTCCATTCCAACGCTTTATCATCCCCATACATCAGCATTTTTTTATGAATCTTTAGAAATCAAATAACATATAGCTTCTTAGTATAATTAAAACATTTAAACACTTAAATTCTATTTTATAATAAAAAAAGGCACCAAAAAATGTGGATTTATCGGTTTTTGGTCTTCATGATAGCAAAGGATTTATTCATCTGTTATTTTTCACTCGTAACAATACGCCACTATTGTGGTGTAGCCAGTCGTGTCAGTGCTAATAATTCCACGGATTATTCACACAAGTCTGTCTGTTATATGCAAAATAAAAAGTAAAAACATTCTACGGAAAAACTACAAATCTTTACATATTTCTCTATATTTAAAGAGTACCTACGTAAACATGGTCTAAAAAGAAACATCTTTATCTATTCGAGCATGACTATGGTAATCCCGATCACTACTCGCTCGATCGATCTTCAGTAAATACCCGTAATAATTGTTGTCTTACCCAACTTTTTATCACTGTGCTGAATCTTTATGGTATACTTGAAACTTTTCAAAAAGAGATTAATAGTATAAGTAGTAATAAGTGATTATCAGTGTGTAAAAATGTTAATAATAAAAAAAACGTCATTTCAAATGCATATGTTAAATGAATGAACTTGAATGGCAGTATATCACCTATTAACATAAAAAAAAACTAGTATTAAAACTGGTAAATTTATTCTTTTCTAACATTTTTTAACTTTCCCCATGCGAGCACGATCCCAGTAATCCAGATCTCTGCGAGGCTAGTCGGTGGTTAAGTGCAAATCATCAGTTTTTAATACCCTCTATAATTTTAGCGATCCTAATTTTCTGTTTCTTTTTTATAACTTTATGCTATTCTTAAACTTGCCAAACAAATTATTAGGAGTATATAGTAAGACATTATGCAGCGTTAGTTTTATCATTTCGATTATAAAATACAAATTTTGTTTAAGCAAGAACGATCCTTGTATTCCACCAGAACTGCGAGGTACGTCGATGGCTAAGTGCCGATCATCAATTTTCAATACAGTCGTTACTCGATCGTAAAGTGCAAAGTATTTTTTCAACAACTCGCTATCATTTCGGGTTCCTAAATTTCTATTTCTTTCTTGGAACTTCATGGACTATTTAAACTAACTCAACAGCATGGTTGTGTGTTTTGCATTAATTTTACCATCGCTGTTATCGATTACCGACTTCTTCAAAACGAAAACCATCGTAGTATCCAGATCTATGCGAGGCCAGTTCATCGTTAAGTGCAAAACATGGGTTTAAATACCTGTTATTATTATTTTCGTTCACAATTTTCTGTTTCTTTCTTCAAAATTTATATTCTACTTAAATTTGCCTAAAACAGTATTATGGTTATCTAATAAGATTTAGTGCATTATCTCTATCATTGTAATTATCAATAACTACTTATATCCATCTAAGCGTGATCCTAGTATTCAAGATCTGTGCGAAGCCAGTCGAACGTTAAGTGCGTTGTGCAATTCGCCGGATTTATTGGTCCACGTGTAACGCTCGCTAGGTTTTTTTTACCGCCTCGCGCGGATTGCCGCCTCAGCCCGGCATTTTAATTATTCATCCGCGTGAGTTATGGTCGAATTAAAAAACTGTTAGAGTCCGGACCGGCGCCGTCGGGAGCCGTAATCGAGTTAGATCGAATGATGGAGAATACTTAATGCGCTCGTATTGCACTCGGCTTCCATCTTTTGGCCTTAGTTACGGGTGTATTGGTTTTTTTCGTATTAGAGATAGCCTCTGTAGATTAAATTATTTTATTGATGAACTTATATTTTAATTTACAATAAAAAAATAATGTCGATGTATGCGAAATTGGAAGAAATTTGTTTAGAAATATTATTAAACTATTATTGTAAATCTAATGCATTTAACAAACCTTTATGCATTTGGCTCTCATGTTTCCGGCATTTTGCGCGTCTATTTTGAAACCACACCTGTAAACAAAGACTAATTAGTTTTGCATGAATCAAACACATAACTAGCTGTGGTTGAATTCAATCAGTTAAATCGATTGTACTAGAAATTGCTAACTCTATACGTATCGGTGTAACTGGATAAAATAAAGCATAGTTAGGATAAATAATTTAATATACTATAATGTATCTACGTATATGAATACAACAAAAACCAGATTGTAAAAAAGTTGAGTAATATTTCGAGTATAGTTTGACCTTAGTACAATCTTAAACATCATTGAACTTACTAATCTAAGACAATCAACATATATTGTCCGAAATTTTGAATACAGTTGACCGTATGTGAATTATTCTGTTTCTTTTAGACTGTCAATTTTAAGATATATTGTATGAGATGTCGTAAGAATGCCATTACATATTCACAACCTACACATTTGGAGTTATTTAAAAAAATTGACCGACTTATAAATACTATACGCAATTTCAAGTGCTATGTATAATTTACTTGAGCCATCAGCGTGACCGTACGTCGCGTAATCGCGTTACGGTTCCGACACGTTCATGCAACGTACACAGCGCACGTTTGTTTTGCAGCCGCTACGTAGAGACGTGTGCGCTGTAGGCACAGACGTACAAACAAGAGTAACCGCATTAGTGAGGAGGGTACGTCATGCTGATTGCATTCGTAGACAAGAGTTACAGCATTAATTTAAATGTGTATGTTCGACCTGTCTACTGAATAATATGCTATAGTTTAATACGTTTTTTATTAAACACAGGACAGTAAAAACGTATATTTACGAATTGTACCTGTATATACGCATCTATTTAAAAAAATATTAATACGTGAGGTTATATTTTCATTATTTTATCCATGTGGTTATGTTTGAACTATGTAGCAATTATAATTTATTAATTTTAGTGTACTATATCGCTTAAATGGAGTGTGTCATGCCTTCGGGGTTTTATGGGAGTATATAAATACTCGCTTAGTAACGAAAAGTAACCGTAAAATGATATAATAATAATTATATAAAACTAAAACGATGGTTAAATATCACATGGACATAAAACATAAGCATGATGATTTTGCCGGGTAGTGAAACATTAACCTAGTTTTTTAATAGAGCATATATTCCTAACAATTTCATGTATCTTGATATCATAAAAGTTGCCTTTACTATATAACATTCGAAAATATCTCCTCCAGATCGACATTTGAGTTGAAACTTAAAAAAAATATAACACAAACAGAAGTAAGCTCTGAATAAAAATATTTAGCATATTAATAAATTGCCGATTGTAATAAAATAATTAACGAGTTTTCAGTGAGGAGAATACTCATTAAACTTTCTTGAGTTTATGTGTCATCACAAAATTTTAATAAATATAATTTAAAGACCAAATCTCTCTAGCAATTAATTAAAAACTATTGATGAACATACGTAAAGGTACACACTGTCGTTTCCCCATTGCCGTAGACCGATACGCTAACTAGGGGCGAATTCATTAGCTCTGATTACATTAGATAATTCAACTAAACAATCAAATATGTATACACAACATGGTTTTATATTAGACATTGTATAATTCGTATGTATATTAATTTAATAGATATCACCCGAACCCTGCAGAGGTCCTGCAAATATATATTTATCTCATAACAATTATCGTTATGAGGACCGATTAAATATTAAGGAATGTAAAATAGTGTCAATAAACCGGTAAAACCAAATTCCTTGGCGAAAAATGTATGTACATGCTAATTTTTAAATATACCGATTTGTTCTTAAACTTTTTTTATACCCATAAATAATCAGAAAGTTTAATTATCAAAATCCGTTTGTATTAAGATAAAAATAGTAGATTTTCAGTTTTTAAATTGTCCAGAACTAATTTGAATTGATAGAAAATATCAAACTAATAACTCTATACAACGCATTAACGTTCTAATTCTAATTCTGATCTGTATACAAAAGGTTTTACGTTGGATTTTTAATTAGTATGGACTACGCAATGTCTCATATATCCCTTGTTAATATGCCAATATATTACGTTGATCTGTAGTAATCAAAAATAAACACATAACACCATACACAAACATTATTCGATGTTTCGAGAATTACAACGTAATTTGACAGTAGTGAAGAAATACAACACGGGGTCAAGTGGCTTTTATTTTTATGTGTCACTTCCTGGGGTACTTACGTCCCCCTACATCGGACACTCGCGTACACCGTTTAACGACGATCAGGCACTAATCGCGATATATGGCCACTAAAGTGGCACTTGTTGGACGCTCGCAGCTAATTACTTGCATTAGTAATGAACGGGGATCGCAATGTTAAGTGGTTTCGCTATATAAGGGAAAATTGTACAACACCCTAGATTAATATCACACGCGATTATTACCAATGTTACTATTAACATCGGTCGAGATTAAATTGTACCGTGTCCAATGTTTTCATATAATTGTCAACACTACAGGATTTAAACGTTACTTATGGCTATGAATCGAGAAAATATATAATTGCCTTTCTACTAAACATCGTTATTTTTATTTGTTCTGTTCGTTAACTACGCTAAAAGAACGTATTTTATCGTCTTTTTGTGATAGGTATTAAGTACTGGGGTTCAAGACTTCGATGGACTGGATATTATAAACGTAGTTGTTAGCTCTACGAAATGAACAACCGTTAAATGCGTCTGTTCATCTAAAGCGTATCCATTGCGTAAAAAGTTTTATAAGAAAAGCAATATTAAACTTCCGAATTGTCTTGCTAATAGTGGGGAGAGGCAGCACGCATAAGGGACTAACAGGGATAATCCGACTTCTTATTATTAATAATAAAAATGTAAAGTATTACCCATTTATAAATCTATAAATCAACTGTTAAAATTATGAATACTTATTCATCTTTCTAAAAAAGAACATAGGTATTTATACGTCTCTTGTCATGTTATTCCGAGATACCTGATTCCATTCCCGAATCACGTAAGTAGTGACATCTCTACGGTTGTGTTTTTTTCAAATCTGCGATGTGAGAATGAGTGCTCTGGGCGAACACGTTGCGCCGTCTACGTACACTTAACATCATGCATCAATTAAGGTCAATAGAGGCAAATAAATATTTAGGAAATATCCATACATGTTACTATTTATTAAATTCATGAATACATGTATAATATAGATAATCTCAAATTTTCCATACATGGTACACTTGTGTACAATGACTTTACCTGAACTCTTGCTTCACTAAGGCCGAGCCGCTGACTGAGCTCCTCGCGCATGAATGCGTCGGGATAATGCGTTTCATCGAATAGTCGCTCCAGCTCGCCCAACTGCTCCAGAGTGAAGTTAGTCCGCGAGCGCCGCTGCTTGCCGCCCACGTTGTTCGCTGCGCCGTTAGACTTATCTATGTTGTCTATTAATTAAACTGTTTCTATCAGTATGAAATGAATAATATTTATTTATTTATTTTTGAGGTACACAATATAAGTACACAAGGCGGACTTAATGCCATAATGGCATTCTCTGCCAGTCAACCAAGTTATCAGGAAGTTATATCCCAATGAAACAAAAAAAAAATATTTGCCCATTTTCGTTTTTAATCACAAATAATACAACTAAATTACAATCTCAAAGCATTATGCGACTACACGTCGCATCTTCAAGACATGTCATGATTTTTTTACTTAAAAATAAATAAGGCCAATTCATCTTTTTTTCCAAACCTTAATACCATTTTAATTATTTAATGGTTATCGATCGATATAATAACAATTGATACTGTTTCCAGGGCCGATGATACTCGTGCCAAAACATCGGGGAATAAAAATGTCCAAAAAAGAAAAAATATCTAGACATGCTATTTTTTTGTGTTCAGTAGAACGGTGTTTAGCGGGCACATCACACATAATTTTATATTTATACACGTTACTTAATTGGTAGTAGCATTTGATTCAAATAGGAGTTTAATAATTTTTAATTTAAATTTATTACTGAAAAATTATGGCGCCAATATTTTCCATAATTTCTTTTGTTTACAAGAAAATAATGAAAAGACTGGAAACCTCAATACTTTAAATGTTTTCCTGGATTTATTTTAGGTTTTTTAACTAAATTAATACAATATAATTTATGTCTGCCTTTTTCCGACGCACGGGTGTAATGGATTGTGGATATTAGCAGGGTTTTTAAATTTCTTAGCTAGCTAACACTATAAATTTCAATCTGCCGCCATAGCATTGCTATGATACGGCAGCCATATATGTATGAGCCAGTATTCTTTGCGAACAAGCTTTACTATCTACCACCTCATTCTCTTTTAACATCAGGTGAAATCGAAGCCAACTGTTAATCCATAAACAATAAAGGAAAACTTTTAAAAATAATATACAGATAGTAATGACAAAAGTTGAACGAATAGAAAAGTTTTGAATTTTATATTTGAGATTCAAAGCAATGTAATATTTTGAAGTTTTCTATTAGAGCGCGTTATTTCCAAGCGTGTCACCGGCTAATCTTAATTCAATAAACGGGAAAGGTTTCCGATTGCTAAATCAGTGACAATCGGGGACGTCTAACAGGGGCCGCTGGGGAATGACGTCGCGACTAACGCGGGTGATACGTTTAACAGTGTCGTTTGAAGCAATTTAGCAAATTGGGAAGCTCTCCTTTTTATACGGCAATTATGTAAATGGAGGGATTATCCAACAGTAGGCGGCGCTACCTCCCTCCTCCCATTTCTCTCCCCTTTCGCCTCGAGGGTATTCAAACTTCTTAAACGTCTAAGACCTGAGACGGTGATTAATTATCAAACGATGCACAAAATGCTACCATTAAACGGAACGTGATTTATTTCATTTAAATGTATTTCTGGTTATCCATTAAAAGAGTGTTTCTGTAACTTCTTTACGGCTGAGATTGTATCCTTTATCTTCATTCGCTTTAATTGATGACTAAAAGACCTTTATATGTTATCTATCTTTGAGAAATAAATTTTTCATTGACCGCAATGATTTATTGCATACATAAACAAGGTGAAAATATTAATAATTATAGATTATTTAACTTTAAAAAAAAGACGTTTCACATTAGTATGGGACTAGATCCTGTACACCTTTTAAAAATTATGGAAGTAAATAATATAGTCAACTCCATTTATTAAATTTACTTAATTTAGCTTTGTTTTGATGTTGAAGTACTTTTTATTTTATAATGAGTAGTAGTTTTAGTATTTAGTAATCGACAATGGCGAACTGTTAAAGTCTTTTGATATTCGCGCATCAAGAACATCATGAATCGTAGTGAAAAACCAAGCCATATTTTAATAAATAAAGATGAAGATATTACTGTCAAGAGTCAAACAATATCGGTTCGAAATTCAATAAAGACTGCAAAATAATTGAGTACTTTTTTCTCATTGTAAATAAAATATAATACCGTTAATTATCATATCTATGTGCCTTGTAATTTTACACTATTAGCAATATGATTTCTTTTTCTTACGTTGTTTCCATAATTAATAATAGCTTGGCGAAAAAGTTTTTTCGCATGTATGAGTATGTATGAACTTGTAATAAAATCTCTTTGGCTATACCATTTGTATATGGCTGGTTTTGGTATCATTAAAAATTTTTAATTTTAAAGAAGACAATTCCAAATTTAAATTAGAAAAATGTGTGATTTTCACTTGTTTTCTTATTGTTAATATGAGTGCATCTAATGAAGAAATTCGATACATTTTAAAATTTTATGATGTTTATGGACATGATGCAGTGTCTGTGAGAGCAGCTCAAATTTGGTTTAAGCATTTTAAATCCGGAAATTTTGATATTAAAGATGCACGTCGGTCTTGTCGCCCCGCTACGGTCAAAATTGATACCATATTAGAAAAAGTGGAGCAAGATCGGCATATTAGTGGTTAAGATGTAGCTGGAGAACTGGAAATTGACCACAAAACGATTTTAGCGCATTTAAAAAAAACTGACTACACAAAAAAGCTTGATGTTTGGGTGCCTCATGAGCACACTGATAGAAACCTATTGAACCGTGTACTCATTTGTGATTCTTTACGACGTAATGAAACCGACCATATTTGAAAAAGCTGATAATTGGTGATGACAAGTGGGTCACGTACGACAAGAAAGTGCGAAACAGATCGCGGTCAATGGCCGGTCAGGCTTCACAGACTGGCGAAACCCGGGTTAAGTCGCAACAAGGTGATGCTGTGTGTATAGTGGGATTGAAAGGCCATTATTCATTATGACCTGTTACCGTCAGGCAGGAGCATCGATTCTGAACTGTACTGCGAACAAGTGATGAGATTAAAGCAAAAAATTGAAAGAAAGCGGCCAAAATTGATCAACAGAAGGGATGTGGTTCTTCACCATGATAACGCTAGACCTCACACATCTTTAGCTAATCAGCAAAAATTACGAGAGTTTGGCTAGGATGTGTTAATGCATCTGCCGCATAGTCCTGACCGTGCACCTTCAGATTTTTACCTGTTTCGGTCTCTGCAGAATTCCTTAGGCAGTGTCAGGTTAACATCATAAGAGGACTGCCAAAACCACTTGTCGACGTTTGTTGATCAGAAGCCCCAAAATGTTTTATAACAATGGGATCACGTCCCTACCTACAAGATGGCAAAAAGTTATCCAACAAAATGGCACTTATATACTTTAGTCAAATATAAATAAATTTTATAAAAAAAACCTTTTGAATTTTTATATAAAATGCGAAAATCTTTTTCCCCAACCTATTATTACCATAGATTATTCATTGAAGTATTCATATGATTGCAAAGTAGTAATTTAAAACATCAATGAACAGAAAAATTAGGAGAAAACACACATTTTTTCCTATTTTGAAGAGTATCTACATAGACCCGGCCCGAAATTATACATATTAAAATGCTCATTTTAATGAGAAGTCGTGTGTAAATTCAATAACTTTCTTTTGAAATGACTAATTTTTCCTGAACATTGAATAAAATAAGAAAAGAATAAACATTTAGAAGAAAAGAACAAGATCATTTGTAGTACTGCCCCTTCCATAATATATAACATTCATATTATTCTAAAAAATCAACTAAGCAATATCGCTTACATAAACGATTATAGGGCATTTACAACTAAACTGATGTCTTTATTTGCCAGATCGTTTAAAAGCTGTTAAAGGAAATAGAGAAAATCCTATTTTAATATAATTGGGATCTGTTTGATTTACATAATCATATTTCATATTTAAATTCGTTGTAACGTTTGCAAATGTAAGAGTGCTGGCATAATTTATAGTAGAAAGCACGGATATACCTATCAGTAAAGAACCGGAAAACGATTACACTTGTATATTATGCTTACTATTGATTTAAATTCATCTAAGTAAGTTCTGTTATACATGTTGTGCTTTTGTAATAAATTCAGAATACATGTATATCTTATTCACACATATGATATGTGTATTTTTTAAACAATACAAGTCTCAACATGTTGTCGAATTAGCACGATGAAATCATTGTAACAATCATATTTAGTACCTTGATATTTAAAAAAAATTAAAAGTTTAATATGTGTACCCCTACATAAAAAATTTAAGACTAAATAAAAATGCTTTAGCCAGTTGTAGGCACTTAAAAAATATTGTATCGTCTTTTCATTTAACACTAGATTTACCAGACGAGTTATTTTGACTGGACGACCCTATATAAAAAGTTACGTATACTGTTAAGCGTTTGATATTTTTATTTTTTTATACCGCCTCTGGCAACATTGTTCTATATATTTTATTGCGAAACAGGAAAAATATGAATGCAATAATGCACAAAACTAATACTCGGTAGATTGACTAAAACGTAGCTTGGTACATATTTAAAAAACAAAAACAATTTGCCTTTTTGCGAAAAAGAAAAAGGGTCCCAGGAAAAAATTCTCATAAGATTGTTAACAAAATGCGATTCGATATTATTTTTATAGTGCTAGTAGTATAGGTGAATGTGTAGGTTTCTATTAGGTTAAAAAAATTAGAAACAAAAATAAACAAGGGCACTACGACTAGGTGAGCTAGATTATTTAAAGGCATAAATAAATGTTTTTTTTTAAACCATCTGGCTTCCTAGGTTATAGATTATGATATACTATATGATATATTAAGTTGATGTTAACGCTGTCGTGTCATGCGAACTTGTTAACTGATATTCGCATAACTTAGTGGATAATAAACAAAGTTTAATTTAAGTTGGTGTTACAGGTTTCAATTCTCATCGATAAAAGGCCAAGTAATGTCAACAAAATATGTTTCTGTGGAATAGGTAATGATATATAATAATTGACGAATTACGGTGTTAAAACCAACTAAGAGTTAATTATAACTAAGAGTATATCGATAAATACAACTAGGAGTAAATTAAATCGAAATTTTTTGAAATAATAATAAGTCTCTCTTAGAAATTGTTTATTATGTCGCACACGTATACTGTGTTGTGAAATCTTTGATTTCTGTCTTAAATAATGTAATAAACCATTGAATTTATTATAGTTCCGTAAAAATAGTTCAAACTGGTACTTAGATTAACAGGAACAGAGAGGCAAAATTGTTTTTTGTTTTTGTTACCTAGTAAACACGCGTATACAAACAAACAAAGCGTACCTTGCCTGGCTTCATCATCATCATCTGTTTCCTTCTTACAATTCCTCACGGGCAGAGGCGAGATGAGCCAATTTCGCGGGCGCTTCGCCGGTGGCGCCTTCTCCTCCAGCGCTGTGATATCCACTTCCTCGTCGGCATCTGGCTCCCCGGGTTCCGGTGGCGGCGTGGGCGCTTCGCCACCCTCCAGCGACTTGCTGACGAAGTCCGCCAGCCGCTCCATCACCATTACTGCCTCGAATTCGCGTCACCGCGCGCGGCCATCACTTGCCACGCTCTAAAGAGCTCACTGCATCGAAGGCGGATCTTACGCCTATCCTTTATCATTGTAAAACCACTTTACACAATTATCAGCCCTAAACATCGTGAATTTTAGGTTCAAAACTAACTGAACGTTATACACGGTCAGCCGGAGTCCCCGCCCAAAAATCGCGCACGCGCCCGCCCAACGTTGAATTCAGAGCAAGGCACTAACACTGCCGACGGCGAATAATATACGCCGACGTTATCCTTATATTGGAAATGAATTTTTAAGTGTCTACGATGTTCCTTCGGACTCTTGTGAATGTGAGGATTATTTGTTAGTGATATGAAAAAAAATCAATCAGTGACACTACTTATCTCTACTATTGGATTTTAAAAAACACCAATCAACATTAACGTATTCATACCGTTTGATTACTTACGTAAGTACATACATAATATGCCATGTATTAAAATATATCTTTCGTTACGGTTGAAATGTTAAATAAACAAGAAAACTAAGCGGAAAAGTAATTCTTACATATCCCTATATAAAATATATAAAAGGATTGCCGAGGAATTTAAAATTTTAATACGACTGAAAAAACTATTCAAACCGTATAAGTTCATGTACTGATGTCATAGTTATACACATGAAAATATAGAACTTTATTTATTATATTAGTCAGTTTTTTATCAAAATTAACAAAAAGCTTCCTTAAATTTAAAATAGCAACTTTACATTATTAGTTGGGTATATAGAATTATGAAAACATAAATGACTGGATAGGCTTTTAAAAATATTCTTAAAACAAGGAAAAAATTGTTGCACAGCCTTTATCAAATCTAATTATTAATCTAAAGAAACAATGTGGATGAAACCTTCGCGTTTTGTCATGTTTAAAATCTGACATATTCAAATTACAATGTAATATTCTTCTGGCAGTTCTTCCAACATTAGATAATAGCAGCTGTAATACCAAATCCGAGTCTAAATTTGTCGTTGGGATGGTTTAGAAGGGCAGATATAGCGCAACCGAGCTGTGCCTTCTTCCCTCCGAGAGCGCGCTGTAGGGTGGCGCCAACGAGGCCGTCGGAGTCAGCGGAAGCGCGTACTGTCCAATCTTTAGCGCGCCACTCGTACGCTAACGTAGCCACTGCCTTCCGGATCGCGAAACCAACCTGCCGATATATATTCGATGATGTGGATACGTTGAAAATATATATTATTTTATCCTAGCGTTATTTTGCCGAATACCATCACTTAATGACACCAAACATTATTTTGCTTATTTTCACTTAGACGTCGATGTTGTGCTGTATAAAACATAATGAAACGCATTAAAAATGTAATTAAGTCGTAGTATTTGATGTTAAAAGAAGCAGAAATTACCAATTTTTTTTTGTTGTAATAATTTATTTTCAAAGAAATAGATAGTTTGAAAATAAATTACTACAAATCATCAGTATAATAAACGTAATACATGATTAATTTAAAAAACTGAAGCATGCACCTGTTTCCGCTAACTGCAAACGAAACAATATTTTTATAGGATACACATATGCATTTATACGTCTAACTTTATTTTTTAAGTTTTAAGAATTGCAGAGCCAAAGACAGTATCTGTCGCAGGAGTTCAAGTTCTTTATAACTTCACCTAGTATTAAATTTCCCAGTGCGCTTTGTCAAAGATGAGGAAAGGGGAGGTTACACCAACTTTTACGGACCATATATTTGTGACCAACAATAGCGGGGTTGCTGATAACAACAGCTAATGCGAAAGTGTAAATAGAAAAAATAGAAATCTACATGATATGAATCAATCCTTGTTTTCTAAAGACTAGCCATTTCAATAACAACTAATAAGTATAAATATCCACAATAATTAACTTATTTGTGAATATGTGACTCAATATTTACAATAGTATTGAATCAAACAAAAACATAATACACGCAAGTGTACCCAAAATGTTTTAAAACATGTAAATAAATTTTTCAAGCTTAATAAATAATACGAAGTCACGAAATAAATAATGTAATGATATTAAAAACAAATGAGAAGCATTCGCATTGTCGGTCGTGTATTTATTAAACTTACTAAAATGAAGCACAGTAAATTTTCATACTGTGTCGTGCATGTTTGACGAAAAGTAAATTACTTTCCTGAACAACTGGCAATTCTACTCTACCTGTTATAATTTTGCAATGTTTCTTGTATGCTTAGCGTTTTCCTTCATTATGCTTTTTTATTATTCAAAGGCCTTTGCGGTATTTACACAAGTAAGCCCTGTTATTATAACAAATAACTTAATCTAATGTAAATTTACTTAATTTAAGTAAATAAACATAAGTTAATGTTATATATATATTACATACTAACTTCGTCATAAATCTGAACAAAACTCTTCGCTGCCTCTTTCTGGTTCTGATAGTATTCCATTAAACAAGTAAATGTCGAGCTTGTTCAGAATAAAGGACTTCACAAAATCATTTCGAGATGGTTTAATTATGGCACATTTCATACATAGGCCTTATTTTTAATTAATAAATTAAACTGACAATAGTCATGGATTATAATTTAATATGTATATAAAGAAGGAAATTCCAGTCTTTTTTCTCGTTTCTATTTGTTAAGTATAGCCACACAACATTGTAATAATTCGATATTATAATTTTTTTATTATTAAAAAAATACATTACTACGAACATCTATTTTTTTTATATTAATTCATAAAGTCAGCCTTGTGGGCGAGAAATCGTGAAAGTTTGATTTTGCATCTTATTGTTTTAATCCTAATTGTAATTAATGGGTAAGGTAAAAGAATAACTTGTAATATAAACATTATAACTAACAACACAACATGCACATTGTACTTAACGTAATTAACTTTAAAACATTACGCGTTGATGCCGGCGTAGACATAACGTCCGCAATTATAACCCACCAGTGGGTCATACCGGCGTCAATGTGTTGAGAAACATATTAGGTAATTACTTCAAGCATAGCAGCAGCAGTGAGGTGAGGTTTCAGCGCATGCGCGTAGCATAGGTCGAGGCCGCGATTGCCGAGAGTGGCACTAAGCGAGTACTCGTCGCCGACCCAACGCGCCGCGGCCGATGTCGCGCTCAGCTCCGGCGCACGACCGCGCGCTACCACCTCCGCCCCAATTGACAGACGTTCCGTTAACGACTGCCAATCAAAATTAAGCAAATTGACTTTACTTTTCATAATTCTTCACTGCAAGTATTATTTCACTAACAGTTCTGAATTACTTAATAAAAATTTAAAAGTAACTGAATTTTACCCACCTGTAAATAGTGTACTGCAATGAACTCTCGATTAACAGCAATAACAGACGCAGTAAAACTGTTAAAGTACGCGTCGATGATGCTTTCGAAACTATTTAGTTCTCCGTTAGCCACTTGTCCCACGACGGTAGCGCGTGTAGCCTGCGACGGGGCCACACGAAACTCGCAACTCATCTGCCCACCTGGAGCTGCCTCCATCACGAAGTATGGCAAACCGACGGGTTTTTGTTTATCCGCGTACGACAAAAGCACTTTATAACCACCTGGTGATACTGAACTAAATGACATGGAGTGTCCAAAAATCCAATTACTAGTGGAGCTCTGTTTGACAGAGACGCAAGCGCCTTCGAAACACTGTGGTAATCTATATCGTGCTGCATTATGTATATGCCGCAGCAGTCCAGGATATATCGCACTAACAGGTAAATCATCCGGGCTTTTTATGTTAGAAGATTGTCTATAATCGATACGTGAGCCAGTTACACCAGCTCCTGTTTTACCACGATCACTAACTGTACTTGTAGAAGACTTTTGAGAACCGCAAGAGTAATCGGTCAGGTGAGGAGCATCACCTCCTCCGGTTTTACTTGCGCTTTTGTTTCTTGGAGAACATGGTTGATAACTTGAATCGTACTTTGCATAAATCGTTTGGTAAAAAATTAATTTGAAAAGATTCGATAGTGTAAATGGTACGTTGCTGTCCATTACCAAATATATAAGAAAAATGTATATATGAAATATGTACCAAAAATGTTCTTTTAAGTATATATATAAATGGCAAAAATGAAATTGTCAACTTTCTTTAAAAATAGAATTTTTTTTACAAATGTTACTACGTTACACGTTAAATCAAAAATTTGATTTCTCTAATAAATAAAAATATCTTTTCTCTTAAAATTATTATGTAATATAGCTTATATTAGGCGTGATTTTTTAAAATATGTCCAGAGAATTTCGCATTAGAATTATTTTGATAAGGAACTGTTTAGGTACATGTTTCTAAATAATTACTATCCAAATTTTTAATACTATATGACGAAATTTAGATATTGTGTTTCAACGTCCAAACCAATCGAGAAGAAAGAACATGACAAATAATGTGGCGAAAAAAGCAAAATATCATACAATTCCAGATGTTGTTTGTGAAATAGATAACAAACATATTTTTATGACATATTTTAAATTATTCTAAGAAATACGGTTATAATTTACCATAATTAACACGATTGATTGATTTATTTCTACATTTTCAATATTACTTATAGGTCTACTAGGATCTGATGGCAAAAAAAAGTTTAAAAATCGCGATTTTCATATGGCAACAAAAAAATGTCATCTGTCAATTGAAATTTCGAGGAATTGTTTGGCTGTATGGACTAAAGTCTTTTGCCTTTCCTATTAGGGATAAATTAATAACAATTTAATTCGAAGGATTGTTTTTGGTTTGGCTTCAAACTCCCTTTATAAAGTGGTGAAAATGTGGAAGACACCTCTTCAACCGCAAACAAGAAATATTGTTTTCAATATTTATCAAAGAATACTTGATGAACAAGGTGCAGAACAAACACAATCATCGATATTGAGGCATGTGCAAGCGTTGACTGGTTAGTAGGAATGACACGTCTTGATATTTGGTTTATTGCATTTTTCGTGTGTATTATATTATGTTTACTTAACTTTGGTTTATTTCAGGGGTTTCTAATACTACCATAAGACGAATTGTTGCTGAAGGCAGACCTAACAGTGGCGTATTTAGTACGCCCGGTAAGAAGAGAAAGGTGGCAAAAAAAATAAACTTGGATAGTTTTGATTTAGAATTGATCAGAAACAAGATAAATGAGTTTTACACTGTACAAAAAGAAATACCCACTGTCATGAAATTGCTACAAATTCTTCGGGAGGAAACCAATTTCAATGGAGAAAGAGAAGCATTAAGGTAAAAAAAAATCATTTACTTTCAGTTTGAATATATTCTAAAAACATAGTAATCATAAAATAACAATCTTATTTAAAAATTATTTCGGCAGGGCCTAGATGGATCATTGTACATGCTGGTGGAAAAAATGGTTTTGTGCCAAACTATTGTTTGGTGTATAAGTCGAAGAGTACATCTGCTGGGTACCACCATGACATGAATAAAGATAATTTTACAATAAATTTATAAAATGGGTTACGGAGAAGTTGATTCCCAACCTTACAAAACCTTCTCTAATTGTCATGGACAACGCCAAGTACCATTCTGTACAATTAAACAAACCGCCTACACAAGCCGGCCGTATTGCTGTTATGAAAGAATGGCTTCAATCAAACAATATCCCTTACGACGATGATTAGCTTAAATGTCAATTAATGAAAGGATTAAAAAATCAAAAGTCTGAACCTAAATATCAGATACATGAGATTTTAAAATCACACAGCCACGAAGTCTTGAGGATCCCACCATATCATTGTACGTTAAACCCTATAGAATTAATGTAGGGAATAATTAAACAAAAAGTTGCGGGTAAAAACGTCAATAGACCTGCAAGTGATATAAAACCTTTAACAGAAGAAACTTTCTTTCAAACAGGGATCGATGGCGAAAATCTTGTGAATATGTAATAAAAATTGAAATTCAGTTTATAGAACAAGTTCGATTAATTGAGGTGCAGGGGGAAAGGTTTATCATAAATACTGTGTCTTCCTCGTCTGCCTCTTTCGATGAAGACTTTTTTATGGATTTTCAGTATTTTGAACCATTTTCAAGTTCTGATAGCCTAAAAATAATTAATAAACTCATGAACAGAGTAATTGGAGTTTTCATCTAAATTTCGAACCCCACATTCATCACAGTAAGATTTTCTCAAATTATCCTAGATCATTAAATAAATTTTTATATTTGCATGTTTCACACACGGAATCAGCCGCTATAAGGAAAAAAGTATCAAAACTTTTTACTCCAATTTCCCCAGTATTGCTAGCGTCAATCTCTTTTTTCCCATTTTGCCATCAGATCGTGGTAGACCTATAGTTTATTAAAACAGATAAAAAGGTTCCTGGTATTTATTACCTATCTATTTTATATAATCTGTGTAAAATCTGAATGACGACTACTGTTATAAACGTCACGAAGGGGTTTCCGATGTAAAGGGATTTGTTTTATATTGTTTACATAGTATTTAGTATTTCATTTATTCGATATAATGGCTGCAAAAATGTTTGAAATATTTCGCAATCTGAAGTCTGATGCTGTTCCTCGACCTCCGCGACCTGAAACTGAAGAAGTTTTCGGTGAAAATGAAAACCTGGGTAATGAAAATGTGTATCACCAGAATGGAGAATCTGAAGATATTGATAATGGTATGGCCAATAAGAAAAAGAAAAAGTCAGCTTTTAACAATAATTTCTTCAAACCTAATAAAAAGAAGGACAATTTTGGAATACCGAAAAAAGAAGACAAAGATCATAAAGGCGGAAGCAATAGCAATGTTAACGTACAGGGTATGTTATAAACACTTATTTCATTCCAAATACGTTATAATAAAGAAATAAAGATTATCATAAAGTATAATATAGAAAAAAAAAATGTTCTTTTAAATTGAAGTAATTTTTTAATAATAATTAATGGCTTCAATATTTAACTTTAACAGCCACAGGAAATGTAATCAATATAGTTAATTCGCGTGATGTGCACTGGGGTAATGAAATAGTGTACTATATGGGTCCAACAAATGTCGATCAAAAGCAACCAAAAGAAGAAAAACAAGATATAGAAAAAAACAATAATATTGAGCATCTATTGGAATCAACAATGCAGGTAAGAGTACATGAGTAATAATAATAATAATTAATTTAGTAATAATAATCTTATATATACACTTACTTAAAACCTCATGTCTAATACCTACTGATAAAAAGTTATTGCATTTATTGAAACTTAAAAGTATAAATATTTTAAATTTGTACTAATTAAAGTCATTCAATTTTTACTTTGCAGCCTACTCATGAATTTATTGATTACATATCAAAGAACCTAGGAAAGAACTGGTATAGTATTTTTATATCACTTGGCTACAGCAAAAACAGGATTGAAACATTTGAGATAGATGAAGGTGGTAAAGGTGTATCCGAGGTATGATAATGATAATTTCATTTGACTTAAAATCAACAACCTGTAATTTTAAATTAATAGCTGAAGTTCTGTCCAAGTAATATAGTTGATATTTAAAGTTTTACATTTGTTTAAGGGCTTGTCCTAAATTCATAAGTCAGCCTCATAAGTTTATTTAACAATTAAAGTAGTTCATGGATATATGTAAAAATTTCTTTTTTTTAATTTATTTTGGTGTATTATTAACTGCCAAACATGTGGAGCATCATAATTTTTTAATGATTTAAAATAACCTAAAATCATACAATCATTAAAGATCTGAAGCAACTTGAATAGACTAGATTTAAAATGCAGTACAAAACAATGGATATCTTACACTCAATATTAGAATGTAATGTAATATTAAGGATATTACTAGATAACATTATCTTCAGCATATAAGGATTATCTAGCCCAGTTTACAATGAATTTAAAATTTTCAGTTTGTAGTGAATTTTTTATTGTCATAAAGATAATATATTTATGTAGCTATTTATAGTGTTGATGTAACACATTTAATTATTAAGTTAAAAAATTTGGCTGTTTAGGTTCGATACAAACTACTTCTTGATTGGGTGCGAAATGATGATGATGGAACATTAGGAAAACTAACAACACAGCTTTGGGAAGAAGGAGAGAGACAGCTTGTCAAAGAATTAGCTATCATATATAAAAAGAACAAAGACTAGAAAGGCTAGCAAAAATAAAATAAGTAATGGGCAAGGTAAATTTATTAACAATAGTAAAAGTAAAATATCAAAAACCTAAACAAAATTTTTTAAGTTGCATTGTGCAAGCATGTTTTAAATGATCACTTTTAATCATATTATATATGGGCTCTTTTTAAAGACAAACTATACAATTTTTATTGAGCTATAAATAACTTTAGATAAGTAAAAATTAAGTTTTTTTTGTAAGTATATTGCCAAAGTAAATAGATTAAATGGAATATAAATATAATTTACCTAAAACTGTATTATATCAATAAATTTGATGGCAATGATTTGCTTTTGATTGTAAATAAAACAGTAAATATGTATGTCAATGTGTGTAATCAAAGTGTAATCATTTTTAGAAACAGTTTATAATTTTAAGGTTGCAAATTTCAATCTGGTATTCAACTTTCATTGCAAATTATCTCCTAGTACAAGAGAACAGCTTAAATTGGATGATTAATTCTTATTAGGTACAGTATCAATGTTAAACTTTTTTAACTGACTATAACTATAAATTTTTCATGTTTACTTTTGTAGTCTTTCTTGTTTACATTTTATAGCCACTAAAATACTATGAGTCTTTCTATTTGAAGTTGTCTAGTGCTGGAACATAGGCCTCTCCTAGGAAATTCGACATAAGCTGGATAATCTTCAGCTCTACTACAGTTGTTGCCAACTACCATACATTATTTTTATTCATTATAGATTAATTTAATTCTTAGAACTATATTGATAATTGATAAATTAATAACATTTACTGCCAATTTACAGGTGTGTTGATTTAATAAATAAGATGTTTTTTTTATGTCATCCTGTTGAAATGTTTTATGTAAAAGGCACTGTAACTAATAACGCTACTGTGATAATAAGTCGAACTTTTCTGTATATCATTACTTGAATGGTGCTAAATAAGCTTCTGTATTGTGTCCCTATGCAAAACGACAATATTATGTCTAAGATCTCACTCGTCATTAGATTAATATTGTCCTAAAAATGCAGCGACTATAATTAAAGACATTCCATTTGTTGAAATTATTTGAATTGTAATTAAAACAAACTATAAGGTACATAATGTATCTGGATAAAACTAATTTATATTTCATTGGATGAAGCTGTTAAATATTATTGATTATACTGACAAGTAAATATTTAAATATTTTTGAATCAGTTAAATTTCTACTGTTTAAAAAAATATTGCAGCCATCATTTTTGTAAAAATTGTCAATTATACAAAATTAAATTAAGAATACAATGTACATATCAAATATACCTTGTGTGTTACTTCAAAGTAATCTTGTAAACATTAGCATTTTTATTATTATGAATATAAGATAGAAGAATATAAAATGTAATAAATTATAATCTTCTGTCTATATATGTACGCGCTGTGATTTATTGGGACCTATACATAATAATTTTAAAAATAATTATAGACATTATTTAATTGTGATATATTTGATTACATTTTTGGAATTATATTGAATATCTAGTCGCAGAGCGATATTTTAGTTATAATTACATATAAAATATAAAGTAATAGACAAATTTAGAGGACTTCGAAAGAATGTCTAAAAGAAAACATCATAAATATTTGTGACAATTAAGTTCATCAATGAGGATTTAGCTAGGCCGTAATTCACACTAATTAAAAAAGCAGAAATAAACCTTTTTTTGCGTCCCTCTAGATTTGTCTACAAGTGTATAAAAATGTTTTGTATTCATTGAGTGCTTTGTAAAATAAGCTATAAATAAATATCATATATGTTCTATAAGTTTTTTATTTTTTATATTTGTATTTAGATCTGACGCAGTTTTACTTTATTTATTGTGGGAAACACTTTCTTCTTAGTAAAAGATGAAAAGGCCTTCACTGCCAACTAGGAAGAAAACAGTGGCCTGTACAATAGTGTACAATAAAAAACAAGTAAATTAAAAGACCTGCGGACAAAACGAACATATTGTTATATATAGGTGATAAGCATAATTAACTACACTGGGAATTATGGTTAAACCATGGAATGTTCATATGGTCATCATATATAATGATGTATTGGAAAAATATATTTATAAAAGTACTTAATGACGATATTTAAAAAAATGTGCACGTTTAAGAAATAACGGCACGGTAACTATGCTACCGCATACCGTTATAAAAACGAATAGTCAAAGTTTTGAACAGTTTTCGTTTACACTCGTATCAAAAGCAATGGATTAATATGCGGGTCTGGAATCGAACCTGGGACCTCCGTGTTACAAGGAAAACTGTAAACCACTGTACCACAGAGGCAGTCTTACTTTTTGTTATTTAAATATTTGTATCTGCATATTAAGTCTTTATTTATGGCAAACTTCATAGCATGTTTCATAGATAATACAAAACTAAATATGTAATGACAAGTGCATTAAGACTATACTTTAACGAATACAGAATATATTTTTTTATATTTGTAGATGTGTTTGTTTAGAGAACTTGTTATGTTTTGTTATCAGTGTATAAATTAAGAAAGAGGTTATCTGCGAGCTGTATAAATTAGTCGTTTGTGCTTCATTTGCTTGTAAGAACGCCGCGAGATGCCTGTGCCAGATAGAACCGGTCTGAAGATCGCACACATCGATGTCGAAGACGTACGATTCCCCACGTCGCTTGGAGGACACGGTTCCGATGCTTTGGTATTTATCTTATCAGTACTTTTATCATTTAACAAAATCTACTAAATAGAATAATAATTATTAGTTCTGTTTTATAGACTTCGAAAATATTTTTCTATGAACGATATGTGCATATTAATATGAACTTCATTTTAGTTCCATTACCATAATTCTAAGTTACTATCACTAACAGCATAAACATTAATACTCATTACTTGCTGTTAGTTACATAAAAACTTTTTGAAATTATAATAAAGAAGTTGCGCAAATGTCGATTCACTTTTGTGTGTCGATATTTAAACATTGTATAGGTATGTTGTGTAAATATATTTTCTGTCCGATAAATTGATAAAATTGCTATTGACATCGTATGCATATGATAGAATAGCTCCTCTGCTAATTCATAAATCTAAATTTTTATACGATGTTGTACACAAAAATTTATATAAACACTTAAGACAAGAAAAGTTTACATATTTTCTATTGGGTTGTCCGGAAAGTTTGTGCAGATGTTCGATAGGTGGTATTAGGAGAGGTCTGAAAATATTAGAATGAGTGAAAACAAATGACATGCATACATATTCTAAAAGTCAGTCATATTTGGAAAAATTTTTGGATACGATACGTTAATTTTTCTCGGTTTTATACGCTTTAGAATATGGTAGCAAACAAAGTGTATAAAATAGGCATTTAATGCTTTACTTTTTCCGAAAAGGAAAAAATGCTACACAAGCGGCAAACAAGATATGTACTGTTTATGGCAAAGATGCTGTAGCCGAAAGAACTGTGCGGAAATGGTTTGCTCGATTTAAAGGTGGAGATTTCGATCTTAAAGATCAAGAGCGCCCGGGTAGGCCGTCGGTCCACCAGAGACGAAGATTTGGTTAAAACAGTAATCTAATATAATTTACGGTCTACAACACGTCAAACAGCAGCAATAGTAAATAAATCAACTATCTACCATCATATTGTGAATCTTAGCTACATAAGCCGTCTTGATGTATGGGTTCCCCAAAATTTAAGAGAGAAAAATCTGCTGGATCGCATACCCATTTGCGATTCGCTTTATAAACGCAAGGAGGAGACACCATTTCTGAAGCTATTAGTGACGGGGGATAAGAATGGATAATTTATAAAAACGTTGAGCGGAAAAGATTTTAGAGAAAGTGTGATGAAACCTATCCAGCCCAATAGCCGGACTTCATGCGAAGAAGGTAATGCTCTGTTTGGTGCGATTCGAAAGTGATCCTCTGTTATGAGCTTATAGCAAACAACAAGATAATAAATTCAGAAAAGTATTGCTCCCGATCGGATGAATTGAGGACAGCAATCGAACAAAAACGTCCAGAATTAGCGAATCGGAAGGGCGACATGTTACATCAGGACAATCAGACACTACAGGTTTAAAAATTGTTTACGCCAGAGTAACTCAAAGGGAAATAATTATACATTATTATATTCGAAATAAAAAAACATCATGACCATCTTTAACATTTATATTTGAATTATATTTTCACGAGTCAACTTGTTTTGTCGCATTGGTAAAAAAACGATTCATAATGTTATAATGTATTTGTAAATAAAATCGATGACGAAAGTTCATGATGGAAATTCTCGTCACTGCTACTCATGTTTGCAGTTGCAACACAAAGTACATTAGCTTTATTATATGTCATTTAATTTAAAGCCCTGTGGTACGTTTGAGAAATCGTATTAATTGTTTCAGCACACGGACCCTAATTATTCTTGTGCTTACGTCACGACCACGACAGAAAACGGCAAACGAGGCTACGGACTGACGTTCACCTGTGGCCGTGGTACTGAGGTGGTCGTCTTTACTATTAGATCTCTAAAGAAGTTCATCTTGGGTAAAAACGCCGCAGACATTTTCTCAGATTTCGGTACCTTTTGGCGTGCCATTACAAATGAATCGCAAATGAGATGGGTTTGTATTGTTTTTAACAAAAATACCAACTCTGAGCAGTAAAAAACTTTACAAATTTGATTAAGCTAAAATTACCATTCTTGTAGTTTGTTTGTCTTAAGTATAGCACTACAAGCTTCCTCTTTCAGATTGGCCCTGAGAAAGGAGCAATACACTTAGCAGTGGCGGCTATTCTTAATTCTCTTTGGGATCTTTGGGCAAGGTTAGAAGAGAAACCTCTGTGGCGATTGTTGGTGGATATGGAGCCAGAGGTTCGTTCTGTGTTCTGTCTATTTCAATAATTATTATAAAATAAATTAAATGAAAAAATATGTAAATGTATATGAAAACATTCCAAAAATCTATTCCTAACATTTACTTTTAGTTTAAATTTTATTTATAATATTGGGCCAAAGTTGTTACTGGTATGCAATTAATAAATTCTTGATCTTCATAACTTTTTGATAAAGAAGATACGTATTGTTTGCAAAAAAAGGAAGCCTATCTTGAGGTATTTTCGCTAAGAGTTGGGTTTATTATCGGTTTAGTGACTCAATTTATCTGAAAAACTCAACTGGTGAACTAGGATTAATAAATTAAATTGTGTAACACTTACACTTGTTCCATAACTGCAAATTTACGTAAGGCCAGATTAGTTATCTGAATGTAAACAATATTTATGAAACGGAAAACATCACGTTTGAACTTATCGAAATAAAATGAATATTTTATTATAACGTTATTATCTAATCATTAATTTTTAATTTTATTGTTTAGGAATTGGTGTCAACAATTGATTTCCGTTACATAACAGATGTTATCACTAAAAAAGAAGCCATTAAAATGCTGAATGATAAAAAAGCTAAAAAATCGGAAAGAGTAAAATATTTGATAGAAAACGGATATCCGGCGTATACTACCCAAGTTGGTAAGACAGAATGTGTTATTCGGAACGAACTATTACAATGAGTATTTATTTCCGACAAATTCACTAACTTATTTTTTTGTCTCTAATAGGAGAATGTTATCGCTTAATTAGACGAAGCACAGTAGCAATACTTTTTAGTCGTTTATTCTTTATTCATATAACTGGATTGTAATTATAGCATTTAACGTTATTGTAGGTTGGTTGGGCTACAGCGATGAGTTGGTAAAACAACTTTGTGAAAAATATATAAAACTCGGATTTACTCACTTCAAAGTAAAAGTAGGTCTTAATTTTGAAGACGATTATAGAAGATGCAGCGCAGTACGTAAATACATAGGAGAAGATAAATTTTTGGTACGTATTTCTGACGCAGTATTGATATTGTAATAAGAAATTTAAAGCGAACAATATTGATTGCATTTATTTAATAATATAATTTATGGTGTAGTATTTATTATGTTAATAACATTTAATAAGATATTATTCAAAAATAATTGGTTAATAGATGGTCGATGCAAATCAAGCCTGGAGTGTTAACGAAGCGATTGAATGGATGACAAAACTGGCGCCCCTAAAACTTTTATGGATCGAAGAACCAACATCTCCCGACGATGTGCTGGGGCATGCTGCCATTTCTAAAGCGTTAAAGTACACTTTTTCAGTAAATTAAAAGTATTTTTTATAAAATCTGAACTAGGACAAATAACCTATCTTATAAAATCTAACAATTTTAAGTTAATTATTATTCCTATTATATTATTCTTATTCCTTTTTTATGCTTAACTTTACGGTCAAAGACCAACCACTTTGTGAAAATGTGGACATAGTAATATGCTAAAAATCTACATATATAATAACATTTCATAGACTACTACTACATCATAGATTAATACTTAAAAAAATACAATTATTTCGTAATTTCTGAATAAGTACGTTTTAGTAGTACCTTTAAGGTACAATTTAAATGTGATCCTTCATATTGTCCTTAACAATAAACAATTGAATCGTAAAACACAGGCCCTTTGGAATAGGAGTGGCAACGGGAGAAATGTGCGCTAATCGAGTGATGTTCAAACAATTCTTACAAAGTGGCGGCATGCAGTTCTGTCAGATTGACTCCGCACGCATTGGGGGAATTAATGAAATATTGGCTGTCTATTTAATGGCTGAGAAACTAAAAGGTAAGTTATTTATGACATATTTGTGCTTTATGAATCTTTAAAAATAGACAATCATGTCATCATCCTTAAAACATCGTAAGCTATTGGAAACATTATAGTAGACAAAGACATACGATAAGGACGTAGATGGTGAAGAATGTTAACCTAGAATAAACCGGTTTTAATGTATATTACTTCCGGAACACAGCAATAGCTGTGGTGGAACTTTAACATGTAAACGTTGCAGCCCTATTCGTTTTTTTTTTGTTTACCTAGAGATTTATTGTGTTCATTATAAATACTAACTAGCAGTTTTAATTTAAATACAGCCTGCTTTCATATCACTTATACAGTGCTTGATTATTACTGTTGGTTTTGATTGATTTGTACGATACTAATGCAGAACGTTTTTTTCAAAAACATCGAAATACGAGGGGTATTCAATAAGTAGTGAGAATGACTAAGATGCAGTTATCTTTTATTAAATGCTATTTTATTTTTTAACGTTGCACCTTTTAGGGGTACACACCACTTGGCACATCTTTTTTCTAAACATAAATTTCCTTTTCGAAATAAGCCTTTTTCCTGAACCATTAAAAATCGCGTACAGCAGCGATCACTGCGTCATCATCATCAAATTTCAGTCTTTTGAGGTTTGAGGTCCCTTGACCGCAGAAAAAGATAAAAATCACTAGGAGCGAGGTCCGGTGAATACGTTAGGTGTTGCGCTCTATCAATTCAAAGCCAGCATTTTCAATAGCAATCATTGCAACTTTGGAGAAACAAATCAAATTTTGCAAGTTTTCCACGCCGTTTCACGCATATTTCACCACGCAATTTTTTTATTTGACCTGCATATAAAGAACTCGTAATAGTGAATCCATGACTGAGGTATTCAATCATTACTACTCCTTGGTTATCCCGGAAAAGAAAGACCATAATCTTGCCGGCGGATGGAATTGCTTTAAATTTCTTAGTAGTTTGAAGTGACGGTCTCTTCCAGGTCATTGACTGTTATTTCGTTTCGTGCCCTAATAGTCGTGTTACGGACACTACCTAAAAATATTTAATTCATCAGCTATAAAACAAACTATAACACGACCATAGGATAAAATATTTTTTTCAATTTTTTTAACTATTTGTTGTTACTGCTGTCGTATGGCGTCCCGAGCGTGGGTGGTCATTAGTGGAAGTTCTTCCTCGCTTAAACCTCAGCACACCGAGGAAGAGCATTAACACCTAATGTTTACAGCAAGTCTTATCATGCACAGGTATTTAATCTTTGTGCGATCTTCAAATTTCTCTATTTTCATGAACACGTTCCGAAACGAAGTAAACAAATGATTATGTTCAGAAAAAAACAAGAGAGAATCGAATTTTTTTTGCTTTAGTATTACAGATATCTGAGCTAAGCCTGTATTTGTATTTTTTCTTACCAATAAGTATATCATTCTGACTACTTATTGAACACATCTCGTAATTACCGATTAATGTTCGACTTCTGGGTCATAGGCATAAGTTGGAGGAGTTTGGATGAAAGGAAAGTATTTCAAATCCGCCTCGCAAGCTACCAGTTTCAATGTCGTCGTAACAGCATTGCAGTAATACATTTGAAAGCCATTGTAGGCAAGCATGTTTCTACAACATCATATGCAATTTTATTTACATAGTCCGTTCTTCAATTTAGTGAAGGTATGTCCTCACGCCGGTGGCGTTGGCCTTTGTGAGATGGTACAGCATCTACAGTACTGGGACTACGCCTGCCTCTCCGGCAGTATGGAGGGCCGTCTAATTGAGTATGTGGATCAACAACACGAACATTTCTATGACCCCACCATAGTAGAAAAGGCCAGATACCTTGCACCTAAAGTAAGTTAATGGAACAATAAATTTTTCCTCTTGTTCATCACATTTTTTTAGGGTTTCGCGCCCATAGGGTGACAAACGGAATTCTATTATTAAGCTTCTGCTGTCCACCTGCCTGCCAGCAAGCACTGTCTCATTAACCGTAATAGCTAGAAAGGTGAAAAATTCACAAATAAAAAAATACATATTGCCGTTATAACAACTAATTGTAATTAAATAATACTAAACAAGAAATGTGACTTTTTGACGTTAATATTATTCGTCTCATAAAGGGTTATTTAAATGTAATTATGATGATACACTTTTTTTTAATACGATGAGGCGACAAAAAGTACACTTCACCTGATGCTAAATGCTATGCTTGCGCATATAAGGTAAATAATCGCCTAGAGACATTCCAACCATTACATATGTGCAAATGTAAGGCTTTTTTATTGTTAGAGTAGGCAAACGAGCGAAAAACTCACCTTATGGAAAGTGATCACCATCGCCTATATACAGCCGCTACATTCGGAGAGGTTTAATAAATTATATAGAAATGTACTTTAAGCTTTGAGCGCTGAATTGCCTGACGTTAAGCAGGTGCCGTACCGTCTATACTACTCCTTACGAAAAAACCTACCATGAGCTGCGTACTTTTTATTTAAAAGCGCAATTTGTGCATACTTAACTTTCATCACAAAGAATATGGATTGTAAGTATGTAGTGACCTCAACAGTCTTAATAACCATTCTATTCACAATCATAATATGAAAGTGAATTGTAATCAAAAACGCATTTATGGACACAGCCAAAATCAAATGCAAGTTTAAGAACCCATATATGGGTTCGTAGCATTTAAAGGGTTAACGAAGTATAAATAATACTCAGATTTTTAGGGAACACTAAGAAATATATACTTATATAGCAATTTTCTTTTTAGTTACCTGGATACAGTACACAATTCCTACCACAAACCCTGGAGAAGTACTCATATCCTAACGGCAGCGAGTGGCAAAGAATGTTCAAAGAGGGAATATTCCCTCCGCCCGACGAAACTGAACTGGCCAACGCTTAAAGCTAATACTAAAAATGAAACTGCATGTGAAGACGTCCTTCAATAAAAATATTTTTATGTACATCAATCTTTATATACAAAATCAATTTCGTAACTACTAGTGACATCATAGATTAACATAACCATTGCTTCTAACATTTTTACCTGTAACTTAACGAACTCCTATGGGATTTTCTTCCAAATACAATTATGTGGAGAAAATATGAGCAGTTTTAGACACAATATGTAGATTTAAATATATATTTCAACTAGGAATTCATATACAGAACCATTGGAATCCATCCCTAAATAAATTCGTTAGTTTCTTCTTTTACAGCCTTGCATATGGATGAAAACTGAATAGTTTAACACATTCCACCCGATGCTTTTTTTCGATTTTTATATAAACGGCGAGCAAAAAATAACAAGTTGTTCGTTCATCTGGCGGCACTTGTGTTTTAGTAATTTTGCCGTTAACACTTTGCCTTTTCCCACATCCATAATTTGAAGTAATGTTTTTTTTTTTAATAAAATTATAAATATTTGTATACCACCACTGGTCAACGCCATCATATTAATACAATGCCTGTAATCTACCGGTAGCCCACGCCGGACAGAGTGTGCTAAAGTTTATGAAACTATAATATTTTATGTCAATCATCCGAGATCTTACGGAGGCGAGTCATTTTTTCTGAAACGCAAAAGCACTGAGTTTGGATTGTTTGGGAGGGTTAGATACGGTAGACACCGTATCGCTGGCGTCTTCTAGCTTCCTCTTCTGAGCTCCTTCCACACCGTTTACGCCGTTGCTGCTCTGGACGCTCTTGAACTTTCTGATGGCTTGACGCGTCAGTTCGGCAGGCGTTAGGTTCGGGTGCTGCTGCTCCATCGTGGATTTATTTCGTGAAAACCAATTGACGAATGTCTCGCCTCCGAGCGGTACCAGAGGCTGAAAATCGAACAGGAATGTGTAAATTTTCATTGATGTCACCAGAATGACGAAAGATTAATGATGTCTCCATTTATTTGAAAGTTTTGTTAATCTAAGGAATTTAGGGTAACTTTTTTTAATACAGTTATAAGCCTTGTTTTTGGTACTTATTTTTTTTTTTGGAATATTTAACTTGTTAAATTTGGAATTAAATAAACTCTTTCTTTCTTTCATTAAATGAAACGAAATCTCTGGTACAATCGTATCCGAAGTAAACCTTAATCTTCTTATGGTTTTTTTTACAAAATCTAATGTTCAAAATCACGCTTAAACAATAGCCATGTTTCGTCTTTCACATGACACGAGTATTTGTATAAGTTTTAATATACAGTGTGGCAAAACAAGCTTAGTAGATTACGCGATTTAATAAAACCTTTTGAAAACCACTTACATCTTTATCCTTTGTTGAATCGTTCGTCGCATGTACTTCAATCAATGTGCGTTCGGTTAAACTTAATGGGCTCGCTGCATTTTTAGTGGAATCCTGTTGCTTTTTAAACGGATTTCTCGCGCCACCCGGTGACGATTTAATTGGCTGTGAACAATGATATATACATACTAAGACAAAGTTATAATTAAAGGAAGCGATTATTCACTATACCGGCAGAATAAAATATATAATACAATATTTAAATGGATATAAATATGTACAGCTTAAAATATATATTTATTTATTTAAAATAATTCCATACAAAATGAAACAGAATGAATGACTAGTTTAAATCAGCCTATATCTGTACGCCATTGAGGTACTCCCATACAATCCCGAAAATCTGGCATACCCTATTTAAGTAATATAGTGCACTAAAATAAACAAATCATACTTGCTACAGAGTTTAAACATGGCCCTACAGATAAATAAATGGAAAAATTACGTCGTGTATTAATACTTTTTTTTTTGTGAATACGTATATAGGTTGCTCAGGCTTGCCCTGCAGGCACGCCGCTGCCCCTAAGCATGATTGCCATCTTAGTGGTATAAAAAAGTGACTATTTGCCGACACTCATCTGCAAAGCGTTAAATTTATGTTTTGTAATAGCAATAAGATGATTCCTCACTGCCGGCTTAATCGGTGTGACACTTTCGACTTTCTTTTTACTCTTCTGAGGTATGATGAGACTGGTGTTCATATCCTGCTGTTCGTTCGCTAAATCGTAAGTTTCCTGCGTCACCAACTCTTCGAAATGCGTGTTCTGTCCAACATTCATTTTGTCCGCTTCGTTCTCCCATTTCTCGGCTAGGTTGGCCAATTTGTCTGCTAGGTGCATCCGGCCTAATCTCGACGCGTACTTGGCCGCTAATGGCAACAAACGATCGTCCTTCAATAACTCCATCAGTTCCAACGCCCTTTGTTCGATCTCGCTGCGGCAGGCAAGCTGAAATTATTTGTATCGTCATAAATAATGATCAAGCAAATACCAACATGAGTGGCTCCGTGGCGCAGTTATTGAGCTTGCCTTGATAGGTAGCTTGATTTGCTAACGCTTAATGTGCCGCCATAACAGTATTGTCATGTTCCGGTAGTCATACAGAGCCACAGTATTCTAAAATAGTATGCTACACCATCGGCCGACTCATTTTCAATTATCATCATTTGTCAATTGAGGAAAATGTTAGCCCATTGCCGATAAATAAAACAATAAGTTTACCGATTTCGAATTTAAATTTTGACAAATAACCTTACTATTGATAGAAATGTAGCGCAGCTTCCGATCATGGTATAGATATAGATAAATCAGTTAAAAAAATATTTCCATACAAGTTTGAAACCGGAAATTACCCTTTGCGGTAGAAAGAAGCAATATAAACTCACAGCGAAAAGTTTTAACGCGGTCTCTCTCGCGGTTTTCATGTCGACGTCAGAGGTAGTATGCGCCCAGCGTACCAATTGCTCCTCGTACTGAGCCTTTTCTGTATCCATCTCACACAGAGGTACCTAACGAGAAGAAAGCGATTTTTTTAATTAATTAGAAATCATGACACGGGTGTGCCGTGTCATGTTTCAAGTTTACTTACATATATATAGTTATAGTTAACCTTATAATTTAAGCACTAGTAATAAAAAAAATAACTTACTTGTATAGGAAGCTCTGTGACAATAGGTTTAGGCACGGTTAGGGGAAACGAAGTGCCTCTACAAACGATCGCCCGTACGGTCTGAGCAGGCTCACTGATCTGAAGAAAGACGAATTGAAGATATGATTTTTTAATGATTAACTTGAATTAAGCAGAAAGTAATTTATCAAAATGTATACATCAAAATCTAATAAATTTATGGAATGCTTAAAATAAATTACTTGGATTTTTTGGTACATTTGTTTCGAGTAAACACATGTCGACAAAATGGAAAAAAAACTAGTTCATTACATCTTAATTTAAAAATATGGGAACTTAACATTGAGATGTAGACTAAAATAAATCCACTCACAATTATCATTATGACGATGTAATAATTAATAATACTTACTGATACCATGAACCAAGAGTCAGATGCCCCTTTAGAATATGTACTCGTGTCACAAATCGGTATCCACACTCCACTAGCGATGTCATAAAGCCGCAATATTCCCGTGTTATCGTACGTACAGGGTGAACCTACGTCAGTGGTTCCAATCCAAGCCAATTTGGAATTTGGAGTGAGTGGCAGATGAACTGTTTTACTTCGTACCTGAAGACCTGTGATTATAATAATTCACGATGTGTAAGTTTCAGCAGAGATCGTGAGCATCTGTTATGAAAGACCATGTAGTTCGATACTACTGCCGCGCGGATATGTCTAGGCCGAGATTTACTAGAAACTTCAGTCAATGCAAATAAGTATCGACAGGTATCGAATTTTTTTTTGGCATAACGATATCGTTGTTGGCAGAATTTTGATAAGAAATATATCTGTTCTTAAGTAATAGTGAACGACTTTTTAATAACCTTTAAAATAAAATACTATTAATATTACAATTGTTTTCACATTTTCCTGTATATGGAATATTTACCATTAAGAGCTATTACATCCATGGCTAGATGTTGATCTGAGATACCAGGATCAGTTTTGTGGTAAATGGCATTGACTGTTGTATTGAACCCAGATAAGGCTACTGCTGGACCAGGTAGAGAAATTACCTGCGAAAGGATTTGAAAAATGTATACAGTAGCTACTATTTTAATATGTTCCCTGCCGCGGATGGCATATGGGCTTGTATTGAAATTTTTTTTTTAAAAAAGTTTTGACCATTTATTTTCTAAAATAATTACTTTAAGCTTTAAATAATTACATACAACTTTAATCCATTTTAAAATTTAGTTAAATTGTTAATTGCCGAATGAAGGATTATCAAATTATATTCAATATGCGCCTCACTAGACCGCAACGGAAAATATTGAAAAAACGCTCTGGCAGGGAACGTGTTAAATTGTTAAGTACTGAATAAATGATGGACAAATTGTCCTTTGTATGCCACCTCAGAAAACCACAAAGGAAAAATATTCAAAAAACGCCTTGACAGGGATTGTGTTAATTACAATGATTTTTAGACATTTTTACAGAATCTGATCAATTTAACTTGATTGACTAAAAAGAAAACCAAATAACTTAGTAATGAAAAAATGTTTTCATGTAAAAACTTATTTTAAATATTAAGTAATTTTATAACTAAAATTAGTTTTTAATTATTTTTTATTAATATCAAAACCAGTAAAAGTATTTACAAGAAAAAGCAAGTTTTTAGTAATAAGGCTAAATGAAAGATTGAACTATAGAGTTGTCAGCAGTGTTGAGCTAGTTTTTAGTTTCATTACCATAAAAAGAAAGATACAACCATTAAACTTATTACAAAAGATAGGACCAAAAACGTACCAGGCAGTATTAATATTTTGGCCAATAATTGTTTAACTACCTTTATGGTACAGCCGACAGGTCTTGTAACATGAAGGTTCCTGGTTAGAGACTAGTAGTGGTAGAAATTATATGATGATAGGATATTTTAATCAAGCAGGCATCCTGCCAATTTCCTATTGTTAATATACCCTCATAGTATGAATGCTGAGTTCTGGCCATTATATATCATCACATAACCGCCTCCTCATTGCCATCGAAACGCATTGGTTTACCCGCTTATCTTGTAACACGGAGGTCCTGGATTCGATTCCTGGGCTACAACTGTAGTGAAGTGAGTGGATGGTGCTAAGGTTTTCAAATCTGCTAGGTTTCATTATAAACATACCTGTCTCTGAGTGCCCATAGGTGTGAACAGCCTCAGCAAACGTGCGTTAGTAGCGCAAGCGACAAGGCCACTAGTAGCAACTACGCACAGTATCTCCTCTGTATCTGGCATGGACACGCTCCATTCCTTACTGCTTCCCACTAGCGATATGCAAACTAGTTTACTGAAATTTTTATAACAATTCAAAAGTTTAACATAAAAGCTATTAAACCTAATTATTCATTTACAATTTTCATTTTACACGAAAAATGTTTATTTCTATTATTAACCGTAAATATCAATAATATATATTATTTCCCACCTCTTTAATATTAAGTTTTCTAAAGTATGTATAATGGATAATTAAGAATAATGTATAACTTACCTGGGAGTTTCACAAGCTAACACTAACACGGTGGTGGACAAGCTCGCCATTGTGTGGTTAAGATAATTGTTCAAATGTATTCCATGGTGTAAACTCGAGTCATGAAACTCAATGTCAATAGTTGATTCTCCATTTTCTGCAGTATGACAACGGACTATACCTACATCATTCCAACACATGTATCTTAAATAAACAAAAATATTTATAAATATACACATATCTATATAGACAATCAGTATGCACAGAAATCTTATAGAGTTCTTGGTTCAAGTTATTTTTTTTATTATAAATAGTAAAAATAAGTTTCAAAGAGCAGACTTAGAGCCTATGAGATATTCCTACTGAGTAAATGTAATAATCCGTAAAGGGGAAAAAAAATTTAAATCATATGTAGGTTTTTTACTTTAATGATTTAATTTTTTTTTTACTATTCACATGATGGTATAGCTGTTTGTTCTATATTTGCATGTTTATTTAAAGTAATTTTCAAATACTCTTTTATTAACCAGTACTTTGCGAAGAATTGTTAACGATCAATAAAGGTACAAGAGGTATACAAGTAAAAAAATATTTGGTTTAAGATTTTATCTAATCTACTGAACAAATGAGGACATGGTTGCAGCCCTTCTATGAACAAGGGCAATGTAAAGCATTAAGACATCATAAGTCTGTTGTGAACCAATTACAGATAAAAGTGAACTTTGTGTTTGTCATAAAAACATTGGTTGTAAAAAAATATATTTTTGCACCTGTGTTCTAAATGATCGGGTGTGGACGAAGGCTGGAATGGTGGTTGCGCCGGCACGGTGGTAGGGACCGGCGCGATCAACCGCGACTGCGGTCGTGACTCGTCCTGTTCGGCGTGAAGGCCGAGAGTCTCATTTTTTATTTTCTCCAACGAGATCGCATTGTCGTCGTCGCTTTCGTAATTCTGTATTAGATTTTCTACTAAATCATCATTATCTAAAAAGCCATATGAGATTACATTAACTTAACATAAAGAGATTCGTTTATTCGGTTATCCATGTCACATTGGCTATTATTATTACGAAGATGAAATATGAAAACAATACATTTTAAATTAATTCACATGGCAACCAAATCGCCCTAATCTTCTCTTCATAAACAACTTTTAAGTATTTGAGCTATTGTTAAAAATGTTAACTACACAGTTAACCTTTGTTAAAAATAAGAATAAACATCTTATGTTTTATAAACATCATATATTTTATACAATTAACATAAGATCTACATCCATATATATATATATATGTGTGTGTGTGTGTGTGTGTGTTTTTGGTGTATATATATATATATTTGTTGTGTATAAAAAGAAACAATTTTTACCATCCTTTTTAACCATTTCTATATCTTCAGAATCACCCAGTACATTAAATTTGCTACTCTCTTTTCCATAACAATTAACTAACATTCCGAGTTGACCAGCTACATCACAGTATATTAGAACTCCATTACCTGTAATTGACATAGATCGATTTTTATCCACCACAATATGAACAGGAACACTGATTTTTCATTTTATAATAATGAAATTAACATTTTGTAATAATAATAGTACTTCAATGAACTATAAATCTTTAAAACATAGAATTATATTAATATATTAACATTATATACTTGAATTCACAATACAATATTAAATCAAAACTATATGGTGGAAAATAAAATACTTATATTGGGTAATTCCTGTGTTTTGGAATGATACTTAAAAAATTATAATCAGTCAATTTTTTTATTTTCTTAATTAAAAATATATCTTGTCATATTTTGTTAAATCATAGAAACATTACCTTTAGGATTCCATGACATAGCTGAAATATTGTGAGATGTAGGATGTTCAATTATATCCATGCATGTCCCAGTTTGTACTTCCCACACAGCTATTTGGCCTGCCACAGTACTTCCTGCCAAGTACTGTCCACAAGGAGAGAATAGACTCTGGGATATGGCACATTTAATCTGAAATAACATATATTTGCAATATAAGCAGTTCTATTTTAGTAGTATTTAAAAGTAATATATAGGATGTACATGGTGAATATATTAACAATTATAATTTAAAAATTACTGTCCTCCAATCGACATTTTTTACTTCTTACCTAGAAACATTAAGTAGGAGTGAATAATTTACCAAGACATTTTCATACTTTACCAAAGTACATTAAAAAAATCATTAAGAAATTCAAAAAATGATTTCCATGATATTTAAACTATACATATTTTTCCATTCAAGGTGATTAATTTATTTGCTATTGAATGTAAAAAGTAATAAAATACTACTAAAACAATTAGGTATTATAAGTAGAGCAAAGATAAAATTAATTTAAGACAGAATAAAGATAACAAAATAATATATTAACAATAAAACTTACAGAACTATGTGTAAAAGACATTCTCTGGCCCCAACTTTCACAATCCAATAAAATAACTTCTCTGTTGTTAGGATATGCCAAATATTTACCCTCCAATGGCTCAAAACTTATTCTACCTATAATTAAATAAATTACTGTAGTGTAGTACAAATGTTATTTTCTATTTAATGTTAGTACATAAAACATTTAAATGTGCAAAGTAATATTAAAAATCAATTACAATAAATCTTACATAATACTTTAGCTGCATAAAATGTATTTATTTTAGGTACACAGATCACTTCTTTCACAATTTTCTGTGTGTCTATGTCCCAAATTCTTAATACACCATCTCCACAAGCTGTTCCAGCATACTTCATATAAGGACATATAGCAGTACTAAGTACAGGACCTTTATGTTCACTCATTACAAATAATGGGGTGCCACCTTCAAGGCTGCATATTTTTGCCTCCATGTTTTCTGAACAACAACCCAATACCTGTAAATGAAATAATATACTGTTAAACTGATAGAATGACAAAAAAATAATATTGAATAAAGTGGAAGTTACTACTTAACATAATATTTATTATCTTAGATTTTGTCTATAAATCTTTTTATTATTATTTGCAGGTAGAGTATAATTACATTTAATAGTAAATCAAAGTTATCATATTGGTGCCAGTATTAAAGATAAGGTTTTACTTACAAATCAGACTATGTTTGATATTTGAAAATATATACAACACAGAATAGAGTATCAAATATTGTTTTAATTAATTACTCTTGTTCTGTGATAAAACAACATTTTCATGATTTTTTTACATAATCCATTATAAGTTAACATCAATTTAATAAGTTACAGACAAAATGATAGTTAATACAGAGATCATGAAAACATATGTATTTAGAAATAGGAGATTTTTTTTTGTTTATTTCTTACCTGCTACACAGTTTCCTAAAAAGGACCTATAAGTACTTATTATCTGAAAAATATTAATAAACTAGGTAACAGAATTATATGTTAATTTACCTCAATTTTCGAAGATGACATGATTTGAGTAACTGGTGCAGTAAACCTGGTGACAATGCCATCTTTGTCAAAAGCTGGAAATGTATATGCTTGCACTGCATGATTATCATTTGCCACATACAATCTTTTATCCTTAAAACACACGGCTAGTGCACTTTCTCCTACACAATGTGAGTTTGGTTCATCATCTTCAATATCAACCCAAATCCTAACATCACCATCATGTCCACAAGTGATTATGTGCCTGAAAGTAGAAACATTTTATTTATATTAATTTTGAAGTATTCACGTTCACCATAAACAAGTGTCTCGTTTAAAATTAAGAAAATATCTTCAAACTTACTGTCCATCTTCAGAAAAACAAACATCCGTGTGTCCTTCTGCATGAGCGTACCTCAGAGGTTTACTTTCGATTTTCATTTTTATTCTTTCGATTAGACTTTTAATGAAATAATTTATAAAGCTAAGTATAATTTTATCTGTTTAATATAAACTCGTTCAATTTATTAACACGTAAAACGATCAAAATAGTTTGTCATATTTTGGCGCGAAGGATGATGACAGATAGTCTAAAGAAAACTGTTAGACATATTATATACCGTAGTAATTGATTTTATTTATATTTTAAAGTAACTTTGATTTATAATATAAAAATAATTTTAAAAATATTACCTATAACTAATTCAAAAATAAATTATAAATAAAATAAATGTAAAACTGCGTCTGTGACATTTGTTACTACAACTGCACGTTTATGTAGTATCTGTGCTATTTTTTTACGGCCTTTAAATTTGAATTTCAATTTCCAACTCATATTCCTTGAAGTGGTCAGTGTGTTTTGACGCACAGTGTAGTCGTGTATAAAGTACCGGCCGGTATTATTTTACTACAAACAAAAAAGAATTGAAAGTACTTTTTATAAGCACGTAAATTTATTTGGTTTTAAAAATATTTGGAATTTACTGTAAGTTATTATAAACTTTTTAATGAAATTTGAGTATTAATATCTAGTGTTCGCGTCACAGTATTTTTTTAAGATCTGATTTTTTAAGTTAAATCACCTTGTTTCTAATGATGATCATAAATTATTGTTAATAATAATACGCTGCTTATTAATTTGTCTTACCTTAAATGAGACGTAGCAATTAAAAATTGAGTATAGCCTGTGTATTTAAACCTCATTCATTGAGGTTAAGCAAAAATCTTTTATAACATTGTCTTAATTTCGTTCAGTTCGCTATCCATATTTAGTTTTCTGAAATATTTCTTTAAGTTTCATCGCCAAATGGCTAGTCAAGGGTTTTTAAACAAAATACCTGGTTTTGCTACTATCGCAATTCATGCCGGCCAGGATCCAGAGAAGTGGAAATCAGCTGCTGTAATACCACCCATAGTCACATCAACTACATTCAAACAACCTGCACCAGCAGAACATACAGTAAGTATAACATACTTATATTAAATTTTTTCATACAAACTATAATTATGAATATATCAATTGATAATTGAATTAAAATAAATAAGTTTAATCCATAATGATGTTTGTTGCATTATTTCTTTAAAAGAAAAATTGGTTAATTATTTTGATATACATGCTTAAAAATAATTAAAAAATACAAACAATAATATAAAAAAACAAATAATCCTTTAAACATAGATTAAAATGACAAAAACTTTCAGGGATTTGAATATGGCAGGTCAGGAAATCCAACAAGAAATACATTAGAAGAATGTTTAGCAGCATTAGATGGAGGAAAACATGCTCTAACTTTTGCATCTGGCTTAGGAGCAACAACAACTGTTGTTTCATTGCTGAGTAATGGTGACCATTTAGTATGCTGTGATGATGTTTATGGAGGAACAAATAGATTATTTAGGTAAACAAATGTTGTTTTGTTATTGAAGACATTATTTTTTTTTTACAAAAAAAAAATAAAACTCAATTAAACAAAAAGTTGAAACAGAAAATATGAATAATTGCAGTAATAATGTTTTATATTATCCTCAATACTCTTGTCATTGAAACTGAATAAACAAAACAATTTTCAGCATCCTAGGTTTGAAAATTTACCACCCTTAGGATTAAATGAAATTAGTATATGCATCATGTTGAGAACCTCTTTCTTGTCGTCAGTTTAAAAAATCCCATATGTTTATATGTTATATTAACATCCTGGTCATTTTTATAGTTTTAGGTATTATCTTTGTATATTTTTTTTATTATTTAAACATCAAAAATAAAGTTAGTAAAGTTTACTCCATTTGCACTCCTATAGCACAATTGCCATTCAAATAAAATTTTTATACTTCACTGGAAAAGTTTATATGCATGGTAGGTAAATACATTAAGTAATTATTGTTACAGGAAGGTATTGGAGAGAATTGGACTAGAAACTACTTTTGCTGATTTTACAAACAAAGAATCTATTAAAAATGCTATAAAGGAAAAAACAAAAGTAAGACATTTTTACACAATATATTATGTACCTAATTTCTATAGAATATGAATAATCAATTTTCCTGATAGTAATTCAACATGTTGAAATGTTAAATGATGAAATAATGAAGAGTGGTTTTGTAAAGCTATATCAGAGGTTTAGTAATCAATAATTCACAACAACCTTTATCGCGAAATTGTTTTATGTTACTCAAATGTTCATAATTATGCATAAAGCATAACAAAAGTAGTTGATAAGAATATTTGCACACTTGTATAAAACTTGTAGTCTTATATCTTTAAGTAGATTTGCATACTTATTTGCAAAAACCAAAGGTTAAACATTTGATAACATCACTATGATTAATGATAAAAAAGTCGTTGAACTAGTTTAAAATATTCAGTCATGATATCGTGATGTCAGAGCTATCGTAGGCACGCGAATACTTTTATTATTATTGTCTTCGTTTAATGATATAATATTAAAAAAAAAGAAGTCTTTCGATCTTACGTCACGGGTACAGTAAAAAAAAAATAATACGAAAAAATCAGTTTAACATAAACATTTAAAAATTTAATCTCATATGTGACATCCCTATATGTGTATTTGCATTTGAGTTATCTAAAGGATGAATACGTTTGGAATTGAATTGCTCTTTTTAATGGTGCAGTCTGTATTTTTAAATTTTGTAAGTACGATCACATAAAAGACAGACTCCACCCAAGTTTCTTGACAGTTCTCAGAGAAGAGCTCATTGAGAACTGACAGTAATTAAAAGATAACGATTAAAAATGACTGTACGGATCCTATTTAATAAAATAAATTTAACTTTCAGTTTATGGTTCATAAATTACAAACCGATAATGATTGTTATCAACTAAAGGCTTAGTTTACATCTGTGAGACCATTGTAGTTATGTAAGAGCCACCGATTTTAATCTCGACACGGCAAAATTACGTAATTCAATCTTACTAGGTTTTCGGGATGCATTATTCTGTTGTTGTAAACTAAGGTAATGGTTATTAATATGTAACTATAAATTTCTAGAAATCGTTTGTATATATACACTGCCGGCCAAAAGTTGAGACCACTTTGTACACAGGTTATAAATTGCAAAATATTTTAAATCTGCGTATGATAACGTAACAATATGAACACCTGTGTAATCTACTAATCATTTTGAATGT
>DWQX01000468.1:0-42415 GCA_018245475.1 Pharmacophagus antenor | reverse complement strand
AACTATCGCTCGAACAGAAATAGCAATGTCGGTGTAGCTCACCCCCCACAAAACTCGTTCGCGCTAGCTCGTGACGTGGCCAGGTTCATCTCTGCAACGCCATATCGTATCTATGCATACGTCCTGTACGTGTATTCGTATGCGGCACTTAGAGCTTATAATACGGGTTTTAAAACACCGATCCTGCAAAATGAGTTTTACATATTTAATGTGTATCATTTATGTGAATCTGTATTACTGTATCTATCAAATAGGCGGACCTATTTTTTTTAAACAACAATGGGCTAACATTATACTTTTATTTCACATGATGTTAAGTGACAATAAGGCTCTAGATTGTGAAACACATCCTCCTAAAAATCTTTGCCTCTCACATAAATGACTGTCGGGCACGCCACAGTTTTGATCTTATTTGATAAGTGGTCGAAACTTTTTTTATCAATTAAAAAAATAAAACCGTTCATCCCTTTGAGAATTGTCAGCTCTTTCTAGTTTTATTAAAATACACTAATCAGGATCATTCGAAACCATACATATTTTTTTATTCGATTCTGTATCTTGTATTTACTATGCTATAATAAGGTATTTGACAGTTAATGGAACTGAGGAACATTCTATGCAATGGTTTCTTTTTCTCATAATTAGGTGTGATGACTAACAAGCGGTGTACTTTTGTGCTCTGATACACATTTCTCGTTTCGCATTCATATATTACTGAATCACAAAGATTCACACACACACACAACATATGCAATTTAACGCCTATGTCATTTCATTGTTAGTTCCGAGTATTCTTGACCCACTTCCTATTTTTATATTACTTACTAATTCACATTCACGCTCTAATGGGTCACTGTCCCGTACGAAACTAGAAATTAATGCAATGTGTATGTATGTTATTATGTGGTTCTTATTATTGACTTCTATAAGTGTATGTTGCCTATGTTTGTTTTCGCCCATTCTTGCCGTCCAGCATCGTTACCAGGTATGCGTTATTGGGTTTTTATCTTATTAGTTTTGTATTGGTTTTAATGATACGTTAAAGTTAAACGTAGAAACACTATTATTAATGTATTTAATGAGGGGATATTGTTTTGGTGAGTGTGTAATGTGATTGTGCCCTGAAGATAGTAACTTTCTGTATTACACAGTTACATTAAAACAATGAACCCTATTTTAGTATATTATTACTAGGGTTTGTCAACTAAATATTACTTGTACGTACATAATAAAGACTAGCCGTCACCCGTTGGTTTCTTTGGGCGTGATAATATTTTTATTTAACAATAAAATTAATCCCACCTTCCAGTAAATACATAAATTTTCGAGTCTATCCACTCGAAGAATAAAGTTTCATTGAAATTCGAACACTTTTCTTTTCCATCCTACTTACGCGTCTAAAAGGAATACCTCTTCCAAATTTCATGTCTGTTAGCGGCGGCTGCGAGTTGCTCTAAGCCTGTTAGTCAGTTAGAGAGTCAAAGAAGGCTTTGAATTTTATAAGTAATAGATAAAGATTATCACAACTGGCAATATTGATTTTTATGATATGCGTACAATTTAATTCATTCTTAGTCACTACAAACATTATTAACATGTTTTATTAAAATATTGGAATAGAAAACCTTGGCGTTGACACCCACCCGCGCATCTGTTTACATCATCTCACGCCGGACTTGAGAACTTGTCGCATTATTAACAGCGTCGTAATTTTAATTAATCTCAAAAGACAGGTCTCGTTTATTTCCTGCGCTATGGACGTCATTAGTCAAATCTGCTCGCTGAAGCTCTTCCGTGGCGTGTGCTGTACCACTCACATGCTCTGCCTCAAAACCCAGCACTAATAATAAATTTTGGCCAACGGAAAGTAAACGTATGCTGGGGAGAACATCTGGCGATTTTACAATCTCTATTCGCTTTGTATATATCGCATGATTTAACTTCAATCACTAGGCAAGCGTGTTTTTAATCTTTCTATTTAAAGCTTTGGTAATAGTGGAGCTAAATTCCCTATCATATCTTACTGTAGGCTTAAATTCTAGGTGGAATTCAATTATTTTAATAACATAGATCATAATCCGTTTCATCATGGTTGAAATAAATATTTAAGAATGCTCAGTGCCCAATTAAAATAACCAATGTTACTAATATTTTAAATATATTTATTATGTAATGTATATTAAATTCGCAAGAAAAAACCTTTCATCCCTCATTTAAATACGTTGCATATGGTAAACGTGTTTTGCATACAATATCTCCTATTTCGCCGTAAATTTAAAATGTAGAAAATGCTATTACGATAATAATTTCACTTTCTATATGGTACTTAAGGTTTTTACTGCAAAAATAAATGAGATATGTATTTAAAATATATATTTTTTTGCCATTTAATATATACTTATGCGTTCTGTCAATTTAGTTATGATATATAGATTTTTAATAAATAATTTACGGTCTATTATAATCACTACTAAAAGTGAACTTGTATATTGATACTAATTAAATATTTTTTGTGTATTAGTCTACTGCTTAACATTCTCCGACCGATCCAATGCACCCTGCGTTCAGCTATATAAGGCGGCTAAACCGAATATTTATATTAGTAAGTTTAATGCGGTTCGTCAATAAATTTTTCGACCTATTTTAACTTTCACGTAATCAACGGATGTGACTACATCTCCCCGATAAACAGCATTCGACACAGTAGACCTTCCGACACTAATATAAGTTACACAATGAGTCAGAGAGTGATAGGCAAAGTGTAATTAATGTAACACAATGTACGCCCAATGCAAGATAAGAGTGCGTTAGATGTTTAACAAGCTACTAGTAAATGCATTAACCAATTAGTTTAAATTGTCACATTTTAATTTTACTCATTACTGTAATTGACGTAACCATGTCATAGTTTCTATCGTTTTCTGTTCATATCAATCACTAGACCTCTTCAATCGAGTGAACATCAGTTTCTAAAATAGATTTCTAATCCGGAATCCTTGAATTTTTAAATAGAATGATTGATACATCCGCGGTTTCGCCAAAACGATAAATACGACGTAATTCTTAAAATCGTAGTTATTTTCTGAATTGAGGTAAAAAAAATACTGAATTTTGCATATTTGTAATTACTAATTCACACTTTAACACTTTTTTTCTGTTCATGTTCTATTAACACTCTGGGTTTCATACAATACTTAGCATACTTATTTGTGTAATCTTAAAATTAAATAATTTTTCTGTCTGCTGTCGAGTGTTGTTTTTGTTATTTACAGGACAGAATTTTAAGCTGTTAGTATTTGTGTAATATTCCAAAAATATATCCAAATTATAATCATCAACACAACAACTTAGGAATTAGCTACTTTCTACAGAATCAAAAAAAAAAAAAACAAGAAATCAAATGTAATTTTCGCACTTTCGCGAATATTTATAACTGTCACGGATTGGTCATTAGGTTTACTACTCTACCTTTAAGGTAATAAGCATTATATTTGCTTACAAGAAGTCTCGCGTTCTGGAAGTAAATCGTACGGCGTAGTTTTATTTGGGCTACAAATTAAGAAACGTATTATAATCATGAATCTCTGTTGGGCAATATTTTTTTTTCCTCTAACAGCATCGAAATTGATATCTCGGAAGCGTCTCAGTTTGCTAAAATCTACCGGTTCCGTTTATATTTGTTGGTTATGACAACTCTTTAATTTTTATGTACTCGGAAGCAAAATTATTGCCGTTTCTATAATGTTATTGTAAATTATTTTCTATAGCTGTTTTTGTAGATTATAAATTTTATATTACGAGATGTATGGGCTTTAAATTAAATATTACAAAATAATTCCATTAACTTTGATTGATACTTAGTATGAGCGAGCGAGCACATTTGGTTACATTAGTACAGCTAATGATAAATACTCGCCTGCAGCCGTAGATCTTTGGGAGCGTACTGCAATTTAATAGCCACGTCCTTTTATTTTTGAAAAGAAACCAGTCCGTGCGGCGTAGTCGAGTGCGTCAGTGACCCATCCGCGCGGTCAGACTCCCGGGCACCGTCAGTTGTTTTGGCGGCCCCGGTTGATGTGCGCGCGCCGCTTCGCGCCTCGCACATTTTCAAAAGAATAAACTTTCTCTAACATTGAAATCGTAAAGTGCGAAGTAATCGATATTCGTGACATTATTAAATAAAATTATTCTTTCACGTATCCGTCGTATTGGTCGACAAGTGCATACGTTTGTTCCGCTGATTCATACACAAGTGTTTTGATAACCACGCGCGTATTGGCTATAGGTTCTTGTATAGGTTCCGTACAATAAACGCATTCAACTTGTTTATCAATAATTTTCGGAAGCAATTTTCATTTAGATCCTTTTATATCCGAACATAAAATGATATCTTTTCCTATCGTTCACTTATCTCACTATCAATATGACCTTGTTGTTTGTTTTCATATCGTACGCGCAGAAATTGTTACCTTACGCTATTATAATTTAAAATTTATACTCGGCGTTTGCGTTTGAATGTATTTCTTTTGTTTAATTGGAACAGCAATTAATTTTGTGCTACATTATGTAACTTTCACTCTTTTCTACATACCATTTCTAATTTGCATTGTTTGTAATTTTAGGTTTGCGCAATTCGTTGCCTATAAATTGGTCACTTTTTATTGAAATAGGCGTTGCAATGAAATTTAAAACGCTTTGGTTTTCTTCTCTTGTCCGCTCTTTAAATTGTCTTCACTTAAAATAAATAACATGTGAAAGCAATTGCTTTCCATACCACTCATCTTCATTTGTAAAGTTGGGACAAATTGCTTTAGCTGATAGCTTCTATCACGTATATTCTTATTTATTAATTTGTCCCTACTAAACAATGTACTTTGACTACAGCTCAGAACATATATCTTCCTGTCAACAAAATTGTTAACATAGTATTCATTTCAAAACATTTTTATTTAGTATATTTATTATAACTCCGGTTTCTGTTAAGATATTATAAGTAGTTCTTACGTTAAAGTATTAACTTTTAAGTTTTTAAATATATTTTCTTAAAAATAATCCAGCTAGCTGTGGCATTGTTCGTTTATCAATTCTATTTAATTGGTTCCTGCTCTTTCTCAATTAATACATTACAGCATTCTACTTTCCACCGATAGTGCTTCTTTTCGTTTCGTTTAAAAACAAATGCTGATAACGTTGTAATTTTTAACTTTGGGTTTTCTTACGATAGTTTTTGTATATTCCAGTAATCGGTGACCTCTCGTTTTCTCCAGTCAAAGAATCAGTATCTACTGGTTTTGACGCACCCACAATGTTTACATAGTTTGTCTCACGTGTGATGCGTCACCTCGTTGCCAGTCGATAGTATTTACCGACGTTCTTCGATCTGCGCCTGAGTCAGACTGACCGCGAGATGATAATAACTTGTGCCCGGTCAGTCAGTGCGCGTCCGTCTATCTGTACTCACTCGCCTTTGTGTCGCTTTTCCTTCACTTTAATAATTCCTTTTGTGCGTTCATTTCAACCTCGTCAAACCTGTGCGCGTACTATTGTCCAGTTATGTTTTATTCATGAGTTTGTTACACGCAGTACGATTGTAACATTTACAATGTGTGATTCTAAATAGTGCGAAATCAATTATTGTATCATTACAAATGGAACATAACGACGTCAAGGATAACCAAGTACCAACATAACGAGTGATATTATTCTAGTCAGTGATGTGATATGACTGGACTCCTGTGCAAAATGATTTACGAAATTATAATCGGTTTCGGACTAGTGTTATATATTTTATGGAAATATTTGCCGAAACGGAAGCATCAAATTGATTACGTTGATGCGCGTGTAAATAAAGAAGATTGTTTAGCTGTTGCTGAAAATAAGCACACGACTGACAATGTCAGCATTATTCAAAATAATACATTGGAGCGTTTAGAAGAAAAATCAGATAATGTTGTTTTGGTCGAAAAAAAATTGTTGCAAGCGACTGTAGTTAACAATATTCACAATCTTACGTCCTTAAAGTCCGAAGATGACAACGTTGAGAATGTCTTTCAAAACAAAAAAAAATATAAGCGAGTTAGCCCGCCGAAAGAACGTTTAACAGAATTTTTGGAGAAAACTATTCTAAACGATGATAAATTACTATCTATTATACAAAACTTGTCCTTGGATAAAACAGAATTGGAAACAAAAACATCGCTAGATTCATCTGTAACTTCTTTATTAGAAAATGATTTATTGAATATAACAGCATACGATATACAAAAACCGATAATTGAAGAGAAGACAAGCGATTTTCTGTATGAACATTCTGTAGAAACTGAGATCACTGAAAATGGTTTCACGTCTAATGTGAAAAATGATCTCGAAGCTAATAAACCGTATTTAAAGCGACTGCAAACACAGCCACAAGGTCTTAACTTCGTTTCCGTTATTGGAGAATTAAAAAGTAAAACGAGGTGTGCTAACGGCGGCCTGAAGCCCGTGTTCAAGAAGTTCGAAACTGATGTCGTGGATAATGTTGAGGCACGTGTTTTTTTACATTTATAATTTGTATCAAATCTATTCAGTTGTTAAAAATTAGAAATATGGTATAACCGATGTATTGGTAAATAATGCTACTCAACTTTTTTGCGCGTTACAAATTATGAGACATTCTTAATCTTTCTACATTATTGCTATTAAATACACAAATTAATAACATCTTCATAAATATGTTGAAAGCTATTTTCTCCTTTACGCAATATTTGGTACTAACGCAATTTTTACAATATCTTTCGATTTACTCTCTCGTTATTTGATTTGTATTATCAATTTGGATAATAACAAGACGTTAAACTTGCCTTTGTTTAAATAATATAAAAACGCATTCTAAATGCTGCTTATATACAGGATATATTATTTGCGGGTATATTATGGACGGCATATAAACAAAGTGATACTCATTGTTATTTCTCTTTAGCTAGTAAACTAATGATCTAATGTTGATAACTGCAGCGACTAGGTGAACTTGAACATGATTTTTAAAACAAACCCACCATACGTACTATCGAATTTTTGATTTTTTACATCTACATATTATTAAGTGAGACACTGTGTGCTTTTATAAAACATTGCACTAACTTTGTTATGTGAAATTAATATGCCACGTTAAAATTATTGTGTGCAGAAAGTTGAAATATAATATATTTATATCAACGACTATTACTGCTATTTCACGGGCTCACGGATTCGGACATCGCGAGCTAAAAATATGAGAAAAATAATTTTAATAATGAATTTGTAGATTTACTTATAACTACTATTGTTTGTTACTAAAAAAATAAGCTAAGGGGTTTATAAATGAAACAGAGCTAGCCCTATGTGTATAGTCTACATTTATATTTCACAATTCAATTATTTACTATATAGTGCTTTTGTCAGTATTTAATATTATTATGTTACGTCTCGTAAGAGCCACTTACTTGATTAACTTAAACACCAGTTAATTTATTTTATAAACAATATACTTAATAACGCAGTATAACAATATAGATACTGAATAGATAAAGATTATTATATTATTGTCTTCTATGTAGAATATAGAAAGGGGTTTTCTATAATGCCACAATAGAAAGTTTTAGTGTTATTTTTTTTAATGATTTACATGATGATCATACACTTCGAACATACTCTTTGTTTCTACTTATATGAGGTTTAAATTTGCCGCTAATGAACGCCTTGAAATGTAAAAACAAAAAATAAATATTTGTAAATTTTACAGATTATTACCAATTTTCTTTCCTTTAGATTCAATAACAATTATTCTTTTAGTTTTAAAAATTCACGTTTAACAATATCATAGACAACACAAAAACTTATCCAAGGTACATATAATTAGATATTTAAAGAATGCTTGCAAATGTATTTTTGTAATAGAACATATTTTCCGTAATGTTATTGCGTTTTTTCGTGTTATATTTAATAGACCATTTTAGGAGAGTGCAGAAGTAAACATTGAGTTCCATGATCAACCGACTAAGAAGGACGCAGTAATGTCTCATATGACCTGTACCGTAAACACTTCTTTATATTTGATCATACGTCTGCTTCATACGAAGTGTGCCACTAATAGCCCTTGGGACTAGGGCTTAGGGATTGTTTTGTGATTGTGAAGTTGCAAGTTTGATTTCGTCATTAAATTATTTTGGTAACCATCTCTTATCACAAGCAAGTAGCTTGTGCGTTCTTTACTTGTAAATTTTTTTAGCTTTCGAATAAATAGTCAATTCAAATGAAGAATTAAACATATCAAAAACTATAATAAAGAGTTAAATAAGTTACATCGCTTAATATAAAATACAAATGTCAAGTAATAAACTAGTGTAAAAATATGCGTTTCGATATGTTTTCAAAATGATTTCATAATGCTACAATACATACACATACATATATCAGAATGGAAACATTAAAAGTCGCTGCTTTTTTTTTTCTTCATATTCTTGGGGATATCCATATTTTGTAAAAAAATTGCAGAATTGACAGGGACATTAGCTAAATTTATTTTTTTCTACTTCGTTACAGGAAACTCTGAATTCGGTCGATGACAAAAAGAAAGTCCTCATAGACGAGAACGAATTGGGCCCCAACATCTTAGCCGACAGAAGAAACAAACTAGAAAACGCTGCACAGGTAATCAAATGCGATTGTTTAATATTAAAACATTTTATCTTAAAAATATCTATAATTATAAAATTAAGCCTTCATAAATCAACTAACTGACTGACTCACTCATTCACCTATATATAAACGTACTAGTCCGAGAGGCTTTTAATTTGGCATGTGTGTTCTTTGAACGTGTGTAGGTCTAGATACCTACACACGTTCTAAGTGTAGGTAACTAGCAAATGAATTTTTAAAATTTATACCCTAACTGGGGAACGAGAGGGTTCAAATTTTTATAAAACTTTATTCTTCGAATCGATGGACCTGAAATTATGTACATGTGCTGAAAGAGGATTAATATTAATATTGATTAAAAAAGTTACTATGCCCAAAGAAGAGGGCGGGTGTCGGCTAATTATTTTAGTATTATTTATTGGTTTATTTAAGACGAAAAAATTTAATCTGTCTTTATCCATGATAGCTGTATAATTATCGCAGATATAACAAATGATTGCTTATAAGTTCTATATCCCTACATTGAGTTAAAATTATAATTGCAAAACTGTAGTAAATATTTCGTTAGTTATAAGTGTGCTCGAGTCACATGTCTTTTATCAATAAATTAATGAGTTTCAGCTGACATAGTTACGTCAGATGGATTGGACTGACACCTGTAGACTTTACCTACAATGGGCTAGCACTTGACGTCAATTTCACGTAGATATTTAATGAAGCATGGTATCAATTGTCATATAAAATAGATGGTGAAGCGTACTCTTCCAGAAAATTCTGACTCTTACGTGTGTGTCGGAACACATAAATGCCGGCGGAAAGTTAATGATGAAATGGTGGCAGCTTGTAGGGGGTTGAAATAAATCCTTCCAATTGCCAAATTCCATCATTAAGTTACGTGACCTCGGAACAGATCAGAGATTTACGCTTTACGAAGTAATCGATTATAGACGAACCAAAGTTAAGATCATATATAACGATTTATAAATAAGTTATCAATTATTTGAACTCCTTTTTGTTTCAAAAGCAATATAACAACCGTTTCTTATGTGGACGATGCATGATGCATTCGATTTGAATAAAAATGCTTTCATTCGTTGCCAATGAACCTTAACAATTTTCAACAAAGGCGCCACACATCGGTTGAATAAAGAATTCCACTTTCTTCACAACACATTAATCTTATCTTATGCTATTGCCTGTGTGGTCTTTACATTCACGTTCTTTGTGATATCAATTTATAAAAAAACTTTTTATTTACAATTATCCCTTTGATCTTCGCATATTTCATCAATTTTTTTTATGAAAGTTTTCAATAATCAAATAAAGTATAGGTTCTAAGTATAATTAAAAAACATTTAAACGCCTGAGTTCTATATCATAACAAAACGAAAACCTCAAAAAAGGTGTTTTTATCGGTTTTTGGCCTTAAGGGCAACAAAGATTCATCAAAAGCAATTAGTTCATCTGTTGCTTTTCATTCGTAACAAAACGACACAACTGTGGTGTCGCTAGACATCGTAGTATTATTAAATTTACTCAGAATTACATATATATATCTTAAAATCTTAAAATTATAGTGACAATTTAAATATATTTTGTAAAATATATACAGAACGATATGCTAGGAATTTTAAAGCCAATTCAAGAAATCTAGGCATTAATATTTTACATTTTCGTTTAAGTATTTGTGCGTCTAGTAGTGAGTAATCTCGCTTTAGTAAGTCAATAAAGTTAAAGCGAATACTTACAACTATATTGAAAGGTTTTACCGTTGGAATGTCGCTTAAATCAATATTCGACCTTTTAGCAGGCTCTCCTTTCGAATGTTGCTATCCCTCTATCCGAGATTAATCTTTATTTCTTTGCTATAAGAGTCATTACAGCGTTATCTTGTAGTCTTCAGGTGCAACATAAGTATACTTAAGGGGGATTTATTAAAGGTGATTTCAAATATCAGGGTTTATTTCTTTTTTTATTTTATACTAATTGGGTATATTACCTTCTACTGTTTCCGTATAATGAAATTCTGTGGTTATTTGAAAATACAAAAGCTCGCGTCAGTAACTTTAAAGCCTTAACCATAATGAATCACTGAACGCATGATGTGTAATTTAATAAATGAAAATTATAACTACATTTTGTTCACTGAGTTGCCATTAGAGAAATATTTTTGCCTTTTGTAAGTTAGTGAGTCACTATAGGTATGTGGCAACTCTACGCGGGGGTATAACGCTGTTTATTTTAAATAGGTCACGTTGATACTTCAAATGTTATGACATTTAAAATGCTTCCGGAGATTGAAGCTTTTAATTATTTAATAAGACCTAAGTTAGATATCGTGACCCAGTTTTTATTATAATGAAATACACCGTAAAAATATTTATTCATAAATGATGTATATTTATTTGTAATGATATAGTATAAATACAATAGTTTTTTTTAGCTAAAGATGTAAATAAATGAATACATGTCTGCTATACAAAATAAGCAAAAACATAAAAATGGAATAAAAAATTGGCCGCGGTAACGATTAAGTATAGTGGTATGTAGTAATCAGATGGACGTATTAGAGTTACAATGGTTCATTAAAATGGTCAAGAATGGATAACATGCGGCCAATGACAAGGTAGGCTTCTGAGGGAGATAATCTCTTGAGACGTTTCCTTGTTACACGTTTGGGTATGGCCCATTAGTCATGACCGTCTCGTGTACTTTTGTTTCTCTTTTAAGTCCCCGTAAAGGTTCCATCCATGCGATTCAGGGTTACATTGTTTTAAAATCATTACTTGTATTCATATTGTACATTACTTTAAATCAACCAAAAAAAATATTTGTAAAAAAAAAACAAACTGTTTTGAAAACTAATAAGTGTAATTAAAAATAACTTATTCTAAAGTAATAAAATAATTACATTAACATTACATTTTTTTAAAATACATTCAATTTCAAAAATTTGTATTGGTGTAAAAGTTTAGTCTTGTATTTCTGTGTCTATGTTTAGGGTATTTTAAAATTTTAATAAAGTACTATTATACTTACAAAAGATGTTTGTTAATGTTCTAAATTTAAAATGTTAATATTGTTCCAGGGCTGGCGCAAACGCGTGCCCCAGAGCGATGCATCGCTGTTCACCGTTGCGGGTCGGCTGGAGAGAGACAAGGTCGTGACCGCGACGCCACCCCTCACCCCGCCCCCGATCACCCCGCAAATCGCCTCTCCCGGTGTTCCGGCACCGAACAAGTTTAGGCAAGTTTTTATTTAACCGCTAACACTGTTTGTCGTAAATGATGAATCCATTTCACATAAACACAAATTTAAAATTTTAACAGTCCATATCCAGATGGGAAGCAGCTTTAAATGCGTAAATAGTAAAGTCGGTTCTAACTTTTATTTAAAAATGAGCAATTGAACATGACTGTATCATAAATTATTATGAGAAATATATCATAGATGAAATTTCTCTTGTAAACTTTCCTACGAAAGAAAAAACCATAAGTTTTAGTCACTTAAATCGCATTATGTTCGACTGTTTTACATTCTCATCATTGCGTTTTGCTATGTTATTACGTCTAGCAATTAATATCGCGCCGTAAAGAGTGAAAATATTTGTAGCAATTGCACAAATGAACAGCATTAACATAAAGTAAATTATATTGTATCAGAAAAATGGCATTAAATTTTATTAATGTGTTTCCTAACCTTACCGCCCGTAAATTTTATCTTCAATATCAATTATATGTGGTATCTTACGTAACAAATAAAACAAAATATGTATGATGCAGATATAAATAGGAACAACATAATTTGTGAGCTGAAGAAATTATAATAAAAAACTTATTTTTATATTCAAAATATGTTTAATCGCATACAAAAATATTTAGGACAAGTTTTATTTGCAGATCCCGTAAAGCGCCCACTTCTCCCACAAACGGTTTTGCTTCGGGCCCACTTCGCTCTGCTTCGTGTGCAGTAGTGGGGGCAGCCGAAGCGAAGCCGAAAGAAGCACCGCGAATCGACCGCGAGTCTTTTAAGCGAAGCCACTCTGTCAGCGAAAGCATCAGTAGGGTCGATGAAAGTTAGTAGTTTTACTATTTCAAATATTACAATATTAGTTATAAGATCTTTAATTGCAGTGTAGTACTATTGTATATTTTATGTTATTCGTACTTTCAGTGACAGAATTACCAAAAATTTAAAACTAATTTATATTTAAAATCTCTTCATTTACTATATTTAAAAAATTTCGTTGTGGGCAACTAGCAACATTTATAGTAGCTAAAAAATTCTACAGTATTGTTGTCGAACTATTGCTTTCATCATCATCGTAAGCTTGCGGGAGTTCTATGTTGGACATAGTCCTCCTACAAGGAACGCCACTTAGCCTTATTTACAGTTGTCTTGCACAAATCGTCGCTCTGTCTGGTCAGTAACCAAGGTTACCGACATAGTCTTTCGAAACCTAAACTGTAGTGACAATAGACTAGTCACATCTGTATTAGACGTGTCTTGAAATGGAAATCGCCTTTAGCCAAACGTAGCGCAAGACGTTCCCGATCTATTATTTTTAAATCTGGTACATTCCCAGGCGAAGAATCCCCCGGCGCTGAGAAGTCTGGAAGCGCAATTCGCATTCCGAAAGCGGATGACGAGACTTTCCAAGCGTTCTTCGCACCGCTACAATCGAGAGACAACGCACCTGCGGACCTAGATCTTGACCTAGACGCAATCGACAGCGGCTCGAGGCAACTGTGAGTAGAAATTGGAGACAAAAATATCGTACATGTTCACTACCATAAAATTCAACACTTGCTCATGGAATTGGCGCCACTTCTAATATATGATGATTCTTCATTCGTGTTTAAAACGCTAGATGATAAACCATATAAGCTAGGTTACCACATGAGATGCATATAAACGTTTACCAGGGAAAACTCTTGTTTAACAAACCAATGAATTATTACTTCAAGCAATTGCGTAAATATCATCGCGTTGACAACTGGAGTCCCCTGTTAGCAATTAGCTCTGAATTTCTTTCTGCTTTCATACGCGCGATTTCTGAAACACTGTGTTCCAGTTTTAATGATGCTGTTGTAAGTGAATTGTCGTCGTTTCGTTGTTTATACAAAAAAGATAACATATAGTATATATCAGTCTCGCGGGCGAGTGGGCTCGTCGTGCCAAGCGCGAGCGACGTCACGCCGCATCGCGCAACCCGCTGCGCGCGCTCGCAGCGCGCACCGACCTGCGCCAGGAATATCTCGCGCAGCCATGCACGTTGCGCGACCAACTGATCAAGGAGAAGGGTAAGTGTTGCTTTTATAATAGGGTATGCTAGATGAACTTTCTTTCTACTTACTTTCGTTTCTCTACTCCGTTTCTGGCTTTCTACTCACTCTCGGTGTTCTACTAGTTTATAACTATTTTATCTCTGTATGTTTAAAAGTCGACGATTATTATATGTACAAATGCTCACGATGTACGATCTAACGGTGTATATGTTGCTTCGCCATCTACAGGCGAGATAGTACAACAGATATACCCAATATAGTAATTTGTGCGGATATACCACAATAAGTTATGCCCTTGTAGTATCTAAAAACCTTCATAATAAAATAAACGTACGCATCAATTTCATGTTAATCGATAAAATATAGTTTGACTTTAGGTTTACCATATTCAAAAACATTAATAGCACATAGCTGCACCTGTACGTGTTAATGTAATGCTATTTTTCAAAGTATTTTTCAACGACATTGTGTTGTGAGAAATTTTTTATATGGAGATCGATCTTTGTGTTACTCTGATTTATTATTTATTGTGTTGTGCAAATTGTTAAACATATTTTACTGTTTGTATAATAGCAACGGCAAATTGCGGTCTAGCAGCCGAAGCTCTTGCGGCATTGGCCAGCAAAGAGGATTTCTCTAATGTCGCCTTGAGGAGTGCGTCGGCTACCAACATACCCAGCCACGGCACCAAGCCGCTGATGCTGCTGCATGTCAAGGGCAGGAGACGTGTGCAGGTATATATCTATATTGTATTTACAGAAATCGCAATCATATTATATATTTCCGCTGATTTTATTCTAACACAAGAAAAAATTCACTCAATCTTCGTGAATAGTCGAAGACTGCATTATACGCGTTTTGTTTATCAATAGATATGCTTAATAAACTACTTTTGTCATCCTTCAAGACTCGATTTAAAAAAAAATTAAAACAGTCTGGGAGTGTCAAAGATCAGCATGGTCATACGAAATAATAAATACTTCAGAACATTTCATCTATATATTTCAAAACGTTATTCGAAAATCAAATCCAATATTTTAAGGTTAATAAAACAGGATACATGGTCATATTATTTATATTCATATTAATTACGTTTTTGTAGCGTTATAGTAAAATAGGTATATTATTATTAATATGCTATTATTTTATTGATCAGAAAGGATTAGAGTATCGATATACTAACGAATTAATTAAAATGTTTTTGCAGACGAGACTTGTGGAGCCTGTGCACACGAATATCAATCGTGGAGATTGCTTCCTTCTGGTTACACCCGATCAAGTGTTTTTGTATATTGGACTTTATGCCAATGTGATTGAGAGGTATATTCTCTACCCCTTGTTAACTTACTTAATTTTATTGCCAATCTGGAGAAATATTTAATAATTATTTTCAATGTTATTTTTCAGAAATCGAAGCACGGATATCGCCCTACATATCTTTAACACAAAAGACCTTGGTTGCAAGAACTCAACCGGAGTAATCAAGATTGACGAGCAAACCAAAAACTATTCAAATAAACATTGGAACCAATTCTGGTCGCTTCTGGGCGTCACTGAGGACATCGAAGACTATAAGCCAGTGGAGACTGGGCACCCAGACGAAGATGAGATATTCGAATCTTGCATCGTTCAAACTAACATGTGCTACGAAGTGATAGACGATGAGTTGGTGCCAATAAAGGAATATTGGGGCCAAGTGCCGAAAATCGCCATGTTGCAACTATCGAAAATTATAGTCTTCGACTTTGGCTCAGAAATGTACATATGGTACGGAAAGAACGTACCGCTCGAAAGTCGAAGGCGGGCGGCCCAATTAGCGCAAGAGCTATTTGATGACGGATACAACTATGAAGAGTGCCACATCAACCCGCTAAACGCTGCAGTTTATCAAGGAGTCAGGGAGGAATCGAGCCCTCTCATCAAAACCTCGAAGTCCAGACCAGAGTGGACGATACTTTCTAAAGTTACACAGCACATGGAAACTATATTGTTCAAGGAAAAGTTCCTCGACTGGCCCGATTACACGCGAGTAATTAAAGTGAAGCCACAAGAAAACAAATCCAACAGTATCGAGATAACTGCCTGTGACGCTGAGGAGATGTGGTCGAACGAGTACCAGGACCCGGATCTCATACTGGAAGGGTCACACCTCGGACGCGGCACCCACTACTACGACAAAGATTCCATGCGACATTACGATATAAAAACAAAATCTGTCTGCAAGTGGGTGATACGCGAATACGACTATCAAAAGGTCGAGAATGATTCGGAAATCGGCGAATTCTTTTCGGCGGATAGTTATATCATTAGATGGGAATATCAAATTACTGTAACTGGTAGAGAATTGAACGGGAAACCTTCAAAGCATAATTTGACCGGGAGAGATAGGTGTGCATACTTCTGTTGGCAAGGTAGAGATGCCTCGTCTAACGAGAAAGGCGCTGCGGCCTTGTTGACCGTAGAATTAGACAGAGAAAAGGGACCGCAAGTAAGAGTAGCACAAGGGGCCGAACCCCCGGCCTTTCTTAACCTCTTCCAAGGTAATTTGATTATTCATCAGGGCAAAAAGGGCACTGATAAAAGTCGATACAAACTGTTCGTAACGCGCGGCAACGTATCCAATGAGGCTTATTTACTACAAGTACCGTGCTCAGTTAGACAGCTGCGCAGCCGTGGATCCCTACTTCTAATCGATACGGAGAAGGGCTGCCTGTACATATGGCACGGTAGCAGAAGCTTGAAGCACACGAAGAATGTCTCCATCGAGCTAGCTAACAAGGTGATCGCGCGCAAATCCGATTACTTATTTGGAGACAAAGCTTCCGATATAAAAATAACCGAAGTAAAGGAAGGGGAAGAGCCTAAGGAGGTATTGGACGCGCTGGGAGTTGCGAATAAGCAATATTACAATTCAATGTTGCCTGGGCGCGAAGTGAACAGTGACGTCAGCCTACGACTGTTCCACTTCACGGACCTGGGCGGTCAGTTCGAAGCCAATGAGGTCTTGTCGCCACTGCGCCACGAACACCTGGTGACACCCTTCCCTTTTGAACAAAAGGAGTTGTATTCGGCTTCGCAACCCGGTAAGTTTTGTATATTGATTTATTAAAGATATTAAGTTATATTTCATTATGCTCTCTTTTTTACGCCAATTTTTCGTTTGCATTCTATATTTTCGTTTAAACAAATTAAGAAATAGTTTTTACCATCTTTTACACGTTCTGACATTTAAATGGTTATTTTTTTAAAGCAATTAGCTATGCAAGTTTTGTTTATGCCAAAAATTTTTGATTTTTTAATTATTGATTTGAGTTACCAAAATTAGTCTAATAATTGTATCCTTTGTTTATAAGTAGCATGGTTAACCCTACAATATTACTTACAAACAATTTTCGCGTACTTGTATTTTAACTTGGACCTCTGTGTGATGGCAGCACTTTTCCTGGTGGACGATGGGCAGGCCGTATGGCTGTGGCAGGGCTGGTGGCCACGCAGCGAAGACGGCGAGCTGGAGCCGGCGGAGATAAATGCCGGTAAGGTTTTGTTATATGTTTCAAATATCTCTTCACTTTACTCTGATCTGTAAATGAAAGACCTTTATGGAGTACTTAAGTATTCTCTTGCCTTGTTTACTTTAATAAGTGTATTCCATACTTATTGATTTTGGACATGTTAGGAAATACAAACATTAATAATGAGTATTATCATGTGTATTTGATTTATATTTTTTATATCTTTATGTAAAAAGTTGATTCATCTTTTCATTCATCATTATCGTTAATTAGTAAATTTTTATACTCCTTAGAATTATTGTATTAGAGATAATTTAAATTATACATAAATAGAAAAACCGTTATTTTTTTAATCGTTTCAGGCGTGGGCGCATTTGCGGCGCGATGGCAGGCGATGCGTGTGGCGGCGCTGCGCACTGCGGAGGCATACTGCACGGCGGCAGGGCGCGGCGACGTACGTGTCGTCGCGGCCGGCCTCGAGCCTGCCGCGTTCGCGCACCTATTCGACACGTGGCACGAGCACGACCAGGCCGCTGAGGCGAACATCGCGGTGAGCATGCGGTTACAACCATTAACCGTCGTAATACTCGTTATTGGTGGTGGAAGGTGGATAATATAGGATATAAATAATATATATATATAGTACTTCTATCATCATCTCAACCTATAGATATCTGTTGAACAGAGGCTTCCGTCGATGTTCAGCGCGGTTCTTCTACATCAAAATTAAATTCTATACAAACTAGTCGCTGACGTCCCCGTTCCTCTTCGAATCATATACGCTGTTCTAATAATATTACAAAAATACAGTGTTATCAACTAGTTAAAGGTCATTATTATATGTCATTTATTTCTATGTCGGATAACTTAAGTTAATAAATGAATATTGATGCTTAACTTAACAATTATAGAAAATATGTATCGTTTTGCGTTTCACACATTAAACTATGCCCAATGCTCATTATTATATGTAATATTGGTAATAACTCAAAATGATGCATTACTTATAAAAAAATTCTTCGAACACAGTTATCATAAGTTTTATTTAACACTTAATCGGCCGGTAGCCTATTTATCAGCTTTTCGAATGCCAACGCTTATTGATCGATAGCCTATTAATCGGCTTTTACTTTTCGAAGTTTTTTGTAAGTGGGTTGCTTTTTTTTTAATTTCACAACGCCAACGTCGTTAATTATTTGCATCTTTATACTGACGTCTCCAAATTTTTATCAATTATAATAATTTTTTACCGTTCCTAATGCATAAAGAAAGTGCAAATGAAGAGTTTTGTTCAGATGCTTTATCAGACTAGCAGTTATTCAGAAAGAGACAATGATGGTGATAGCACTGATTCTTCTATCAATACTCGGAAGCCGCAAAAATTATGTAGTAACAATGTAGAGTATGTGCATCGAAGAAGATAAGAAGTCGAACATGTTTCATATATAAATTTTGTAATATTCTATTATATAAGGGTGACTATTACCGAAGATACCACACTAAATAAATATAAAAAAAAAGTATTTACTGTTACCTTAAATTTATTTCATAAATGTAAGTTAAAAAGGCAATTAATTGTATAAAACGAGCACAAAATAAAGTATAAATATCAATAAAATTCCATTACTTTAAAAAAAAATGAATAATCAACACAATGCGTAGTGAAAATTTAGCTGGTACTGGGAGTAAATAACTGGCTTATTTACCGAGTGGCAGCTTCAGCCAAGACCGATCGATAGTCTTAATATCAATCCTCTACGTATAAGAAAATTTCATAAAATCCACAAAACAATCAAATTTTAGTTTTAACAAATCGTATATTATTTTTCATACTATAGTCAAAGTTCTGCTTTGAAAGACAATATGTGTAAAAATTGAGCTTCTCAATTAAAAATGTAATATTTTTCGTATTGTACCTAATAAATACCTATTAAGTTATGGTGATGGAAACAGTGTTCTATATTGCTAGAAAATTATGATGAATGTATATTATTTTTTATACGATTGGTCCAATGGTATTGAAGTTCTATCTGGAGTTAGGACATGGAATATTTCACAAAAAAAATTATAATCGGTGAATGGTGTTGGAGTTTTAGTGATTTATATGTAAGATTATTTACGTAAGGACTTTCTTTCATTTATGAGGGTATCTACAAAATTAGAGGACAAAGGTGATGGGTGGAGGTGGTCATGACTCTTAGACATAAAGAATACGACTGGATGAAGAGAAGAATGCAGATGAAATAAATGCACATACGTCTAAATACGCTTGCTTGTTCGCTTCCGCTGCACATTGGTCGCGCATTACGACCGGCACTGTAAATTGCAGCACGGGTACAAGGCGGGGGAGGTGATGTCGGGCCGCTGCGAGCTGTCGCGGCTCGCGAGCTGCGACGCGCTGCTGCCGCTCGCAGCGCTGCAGCGCCGTCCGCTGCCCGACCACGTCAACCCGCACCACCTGGAGCGGCACCTGGGTGAGACCGATTTCATGGTAAGCGCTGCAGCCTCTGCATAGCACTGTACATAGGAAGCTACTTGTATATTACCATATAGTTTAGCATATTTATTTAACATATCTTTTCGTACGCAGCATAAATAGATAGTACTTGAGGAAAGTATTTTTTATCGGAGAACTTCGATGTCGGTAATATAGCACTCTATTTTGCCGCCAACATCCTAAATTGCTTAAATACTCTTGTAGGGGTATCGACGTGATGGGGTATTAAATAAAAAATTTAACTAGCTTTATCCATTTTATAGTAGCGCCAAGTTTTGAAGTTGTATTCAATTACAGTATATAACAACCAAAATGTGTAATTATTTATCAAAGGAAAATTTTCTCTTGATTAGCACCATAAACACAGCATTTTATTTTACAGGTATCAGCCTTGAAACGGTTGTTTATATTTTCAATTTTTAAATAATCGTAATGTATAAACTGGTGTGCATTGTAAATAAATTATAGACACTCAAAATTGTATACCTATTTACCGCATTCGCAGGAGGCTTTCGGCATGACTAAAGAGGAGTTCGCGGCTCTGCCCGCTTGGAAACAAACCAACATGAAGAAGGACATCGGCTTGTTTTGACCCATGGGCGTAGACGCACCCGCGCAGGCTGGGCGCCCGCGTACCCTGTCCGTTGCGGGCTGGCCTTACCCGTACTGTCGACGTAGACGATAAATTTTTTGTACAATTCGCAGCTATTTCGTACTTTTTTACCGAACAACCTGAAAAGGATTTGATACTAGTGTTTAAGAGCACGCTTTAAAAAATATAGCAAAATTGATACGGTCGTTTTTGTACTAATGGAACGTAACAAATGTATTCGCTCACGTGATATTTATGTGTATCCGCCGTAGAAGTATTGTTAGAGGGAGCCAAGTTTGGAAGGTTTATTGTTAACATGAATATTGAAGGAATTGTACGCGGAAATGATTGTTGATCGGCCTTTCGTCCCGTCCGGCGCATAGTTACTTTTGTATATAGGACTTTTTTCTTATTTATTTCTTTAAGTCCTTCCTTTACTTCTAACTTTTTATAGCTACACTCTTACTTTGTATTAATTTGTACGATAAATATTTCCTAGAAGTTGTCTATTTTAATATATTTAGTATTAGATACGAAGACGGGACAAAAAGTCGATGTAAAATTAATGGTGATATTTTTTTTCATTCCATTTGGTATTACCGTGGAAGTCGAGCTCTATTGTCGACTTTCGTGCGGCGGTAGATATGGAAATACCAAAGCGGAATGCAGTAGGATTAACTTAATCTGGTCAAAGTATGATTATTGTTTGTACAGTCGGCAAAAGAGTTAAATGAGTAGGGCACGTAAATGTTGTGGAAAGTTTCGTTGTCTGTCAATGAGTTTTAAATTTAGGTGTTGTGAATAAACTGGCATTTTATGTATAAAATTGATTTTACCATTTTTATAATATTGCTCACCACCTTTTTGCAGACTGTACGCCTTTATGTATACAAATATTTACTTCTACTGTTATATACGCTTTAGTGTAGGCTTTATGGTCTGAGATGTTTGAATATTTATACAAATCGTAAATTGTGATATTTTACGCCCCTTTAAAGGCGATTGTACCCCTTATGTCGTTTTGTATAGAGGGCTGTTTCTAGTTTCGTTATACGAGTTTGTATAAGGGTTCAGCGTCCCAGGGCAACGTATCTTAACACATCACATATCCTAACTACTCATTAGCTATTTTTTATACTGTGCGTTAGGTGGACCATTGCGGATGTAGTGCAAGCTTCGTGTTTTAAGTATGGATTACGACTGGACATAGTTACCAATCTGGTGTTAGTACTTGAAATTGAAATTAAAAAAAAATAGCTATTTTCATTCTCCTTCAGATCTTTCATTAATACCTAGATGAAATACATCATGTTCAATATGATTCTTCAACATATCATATCATGGAACTTCTGGTCATTTTTTTTTAAATTCTTTATTGGGTTATGAATATATTTACAAATTCACACGTTCTTACCATGAAATATTAATAGAAAACAAATGGGGAACAAAAAGTTTTCAAGCCTTTTGAGAACTATGCCTAGTCCTAATCAATGAGTAACAAAGTTTAAAGGTATTAAACACATTAAAAAAATTACTGACTACCAAAACATACAATGAATTTGAAATTATTATTAAAAACGACTTCAGATTCATAAATTGACCACGGAAATTTTGTTGACTTTACAATAGTAATATTACAAGTATTTATTATTTAAAAAACTTAAAAAAAAACAGTCGAATCCACATTCTTTTATTGAAGAAGCAGTAAACACGACGCAGAGGATTGTATATCTTGGTGTACTTTGTATAATGCTTATAATTGTTTATAAAGCGTTCTTTGAACTGAAACGGCTTGCGGATTTACCTAACGACGAACTGTTTTAACTTTGAAATTATTTACTTTTATAGTTATTTCTTATTTGTAATTTTGTAAAGTTTATTTGAAATTTTCTATTGTCACTTTTATTGCGTGCAACCGGTTCGCGAATTTTGATGTTGCCAGTATTGTAATGTTTTTTTTTTGTACTGCCAATGAGTAGAGTGTAACATTTTAACTATCAAGTCACACCACAATTAACATACTCTGTTGACGTTCTAAATAACCTAAACTATGCATTTACGCCCGATGAATCCGTCTACGAAATCCGGTGTTTAACGTTTTTCTTTTTTTGCTTTGGTTGTGTTACTTATAATTATTATCGTATTTGAGATTTATTTTGTATTATAATAATGATGTAATAAAATGCTAAATTTTACCACAGTCGTTTTCAATTGGCCCAACCATAAAAAAAAATCCTTTTACTAATCTCGTTACCTATATGTGGTACATTGTGAAAATTTTAAATCCTCTTGTGAAAGAAATGAACTACATAAAAAACTGATACGCTTTAAAAACACATTTTAACACTTATAAACTTGAGGTGAATTCAAAAATAATTCATAGCATACACATACTGGAGACTATGATTGTATGGCGCAATGGCTAACCAACGACTCGCCCCACATTACAGATGTTTCTGATTGGATGGGTTCACATAAACATTGTAATTCGATTGGTAGGGTTTTTTCAAACTCGCCTGGCTACGCTACAAAATTTAAAATCAATCCGCCGCCACAACAGCATCGTTGTGTTTTGGTTGACAGAGGAGAACCTCAGTATTCTGGGAGAACGTGCTTTATAACTGCGACGCCATAGCCAATGAATTTATGTGAAATCGGGGATAATCAAAAATAGGTAGTTGAGGTCACAAAACATATTTATGCCACGAAATAATACTGTTCATCCAATAATTGAAATTAATGCGTTAATGATATAATAAAAAGCATGTATTGTATGAACAAATTCTAAATGACCCGGCATTGCTATGGCGATATTTGGAGATTCTACTCATCAATTCTGTATATTATGTAATAAACAAGAAATTATAAAACAACATAAGATATAATGGTGGTAAAGAAACATTTTATCGAACATTAGATTACTGATATGTAGACTGGCTAGACACTGAAGATGAACTTGTTATTTCGAACATAATCATATTGCCCTTTATATAATTTAATTTGTTATAAAAAAATTTTGAAGATATTAGCTTTTCCTTCGTATTGTTTTTTACCGTACCGATATTTTTGTGTGGATGAATTCTTAAGAATAAAAATAAGAATTGTGTCTTCATTTACGTTTCTGAAAAATGTTAGTTTTGGTTTCACTATTATAAAAAGAAAAGTAATGTTAAATATTAGCATTAGGTTACAGTATGGAACAAAAGTCGCTTAATATCCATGAAATTTCATAAATTGTATCTAAGCTTAACTAATAAATCTATCGTCATCATCTCTCCCTACTTTTCAGTGCCACTAGTAAGCAGAATGCCAGCTGCTTCAACACTCATTACATTAACCAGATCGTCGATTTATATGACGGGGAACTATTTCATAATAAAGGTTTTGACTCCTTTTGTGGTGCAGTTTACTCACATGTCTTGTAACGATGTGGTCGCTTGCTTTTTATCACTAAGGTTCGATTCACGGGATTTACGCGTTGAACGGGAATAGTGAGGGGGTAGACGGTGATCGGATGTTTTGAATCCGTCTGGCTAGCTACCATCAATGTCAATCTTCCGCAATAACAGCATTGCTGTGTTTCGTAGTCATAATTGTGGGAGTCAAAAGTATTCTGGCTGAAAACCATTTACGGCGTCATTATCATTTAACATCCTTTAATATCGAGGTCAGGTAGTAGTACGTAACGGTTAAAAAAAAGAACTGTTACATGTGTAATTTTATGTACATATTAAGATAAAACGTTGAATTTGCTTTGATAATCGTTGTATACGATGTATGTAAGATAAAAGGTAACCTACGCTTACCATAAACTTGAATGACAACTTAAGAGCTTTTTCAGAGTTACTTCGTATCAAAACTTCATATCGGCACCAAGTTCACAACTATCACTCTTTCTGTTTAAAAAAACTTCCATAAATTACAGGGAAATGTCAGTGATAATTCTTTTACGTTTTGAATTCTTATTTCAACTTTTATTCAGAAAATTATTTAAACATTTTTATTTTATTTAATAACGCTTTTTATCACTAAAGATAAATTAATTTCTAACATTTATTATTTAAATCTTTGAGCGTAGATAATTGTGAATAAGTTAACGACAATATTCACTGTTTTTACCGATTGACAATAATATTAAAATAGTATTCCTTTGCAAATAACGAAATACAATTTAATTTCCAATATTAAGTTTATCTTTTAGAGTACGGTATTAACTATATAAATATATAAACTGATGGTTTTTATTAAAATGTTGAAATAATGTGTTAATTAATTAATTAATTTTGAGTTCTGTTGTATAAAATAACAAAATTATGTTTTATTGATTAAGTACATGTTAATTTACAAAACTATTACGTCACGGTGCCAAGAAATAAAAAAAACTTATTTAATTACTTCCAACTTTTCAATGACACGTAATAATGTAAACATTTCATGTGATTTCGGTTCAGTTTTTCCAAGCTCATTACATTCCTGAATGTAATATGAAATTCTTTTCCTTCTTCAGAGCATCATTTGACATATAAACTTTGCAATTTAATGGTTGTTTGTTGTAGACTCAATTTAACATGCATTATAATTAGTGTGCACTGTAATGACAGGTGCGAAAATGCCACATATAATCATGAGTTCTAGGTGGCATTTTTTATTAGTTGTTATTATGCCATTCTACTAAGAATTTATTAAGTGAAATAATAAGGGTAATATACTTATTTGTACTTTCTTTAAAATTATATTGAATAAATAAAATTATATAGTCTCATTGGTACCAAACGAGCAGAAAAAACTTATAGCAGAGAATGAAAGACAAAACGAACAGCGTATTTTTGGGATTTATTGTCGGTGTTGTTATGTTTATGTTATTGACTTTGGACAGGTTGAACAAATAGGATGAATTAAATTGTTTATGAAATTAAAGCTTGTAACACTACTAATTAAGTAACAGCAAAGAGGGATTTTTTTGTGTCCTTTTATTTCTCATTTTATTAAAATCATTAATTCAATATATTTACGAAACGGATTTTTCCTCATCTTTGCACATTGTTAAATTAAGTTTCATAATTAAGTGTACATAACATCACAGAAAGCATATACACTTATTAAATTTACATTTAAAATGAAGGACATTCGAGAACGCATGAGAGTGGATATTTACATAATTTAATATTGGTACGTTTCTCTCTTCGGGATTCTTGTTTTATCGGATGTACTTTGAACGTCCTTCAAAGGAGAAGTTCATACAATTATTTTTTGATTGTTAGTTAAAGTAGGCTTTTTGTCAATGTTTTGTCGATTAACACTAGATTTACGGACACTTTTTCATGGTTTCCTTTTCGAGGCCATAGTAATTTCTTACATCAATCCCTATATTTCTTTTTATAGTAAAATAAGTATAAAACAAAGTTGCCGTAAAGGACCAAAAAAAAGCATGAAAATTTTGACACACATAAGTATAGTAAAATTTTGTTGAAACATTGTCGAGTCAAAATGACGCGTCCCGTAAATTTAGTGTTAATTTTTTTAAATAATAATAATTAATGTGGTTGCTTAATTTTATAACTTTTTCATCTTAAAATGATATACACGATCCAATTATATAACTAACAAAGTTAACCTTTGATAAAAGGAAAAGAATAAATTTTAACGTGGCCATATGCAAATGAAATGTTATAAGCACATGAATTTTATTAAAGTAACAGATCAGCCACATGTTTCCAGGGTTATGATATTGTAATTTTAAACTTAACAAAAACTAAATAACATTGACTGCTTCCATGGCACAGTAGTTTTCCGCTTGCCTTGTTACGCGGCAGCTCAATAACGGGGATATATGGGTAGTGGAGTTTCGATGGCGGTAGGGTTTTCTCGAACTAGCTAGCCACTAGCTTCAACGTCAATCTGCCACCAAAACAGCATTACTGCGTTCCGGGAATACTAGATATGAGAGCTAGAGAATTCTGGGTGAGCACGCTTTTCCATCTATGGTCTCAATGTCATTAAACATCGAGTGTCAACTGAGATTAATTACCGAAAAAAAATTATTTTAGATCATATTGGCAGTTATGCTACTAGCCCCTGATTAGATAATTAATGAAATAAGAAAGCAATTAGGATGTTTGGACAGCATTACAATACTTCAGTAATCCCACTAGCCCGGTACAGTCTGACAACAATAATAAGCGTTGCAGTCTTGTAGTGATTTTTGCCTAGAGTGGTGGAATTAGAAATGACCCTGTTTCGTCAAGTAAAAAATATCCTTTCTCTTTTACACGTCTACTATTTTTTTATTTCTAAATAACTTCACAAAAAATAAGCAACCATTTATAACAGTAGTATATTCGTAGTAAAATTAACATAATTTCCAAATACTTTGCTCAAAGTTTGCTTTTCACGAGTTGTTGGTTTAATTACAAATGAATTGTTTTACACATTTAATAGAAATACCACTTTATTCTTACATTGTTTCAAAGTTGTAAATTGTTAGTATCTCATTGTGTTAACAAATTGTTTCGGAAAGTTTCATAATTCTGATTTCCGTAACTTCAAAATTATCTGTTCTCTTCAAATATTTTTTAATCAGTACATTAGTAACGTAACACTTATAAGTAATTGTTTTAAATATTTTACGAGTATTAAATAAGATATGAATATTTCGTACCGTATTTTAATCCGTTACTGCTTATAACGCATATTATTTCGGTTGGTTTTATCAAAATTTGACCAGAATTTTTTTTTTCTTGCGATTTAAAAGAGTATAAAAACTGTAATTATTTAATTCGAATATCGTGCAAATCTCGGGATAGGTGTATTATAAACTTACCTGATGTAATGCAAGTCTTAGTGTTTTTACGTCGAACTAAAGTTAAATAAATCCAGTATTTGTGAAGCAACGTTGTAATTTAGATCATTTAAATTTTTTTTTTGATTTAAGAAATGTAAGATAATTGTAAATTTGATTTTAACGTATATACTTATTATATTATTGACAATTGTATGCTTGTTAAGGAAACAGGTGGTCTTTCCTAGAAACAATTTGTATTTTGCCCTAAAAATAAATGATCTGGCTCTTATGCGTATCACAGCATTAACACAGCATTGCTGTTGAGGTTACAGATTGACACAGGATGGTATCTAGCCAGGTAGGTTCATAAAAACTTAGCAATATTCAGACTCCACTCATGGCTCGGGAATTTTATCTGGAACCTGCATGTTACAAGACAAGCGATAAATCACTATGCCACCTTATAGTCAAAAACCTTTATGAACAATTAATTTGTTTTATTGGATGTTTATTCATTGGAAAGTAACCTGATACTAGTCAGTGCAATATCTATTTCTACCGCTAAGTAGTTACGTGTTAGTAATATCCTGTCAGTATAGTTTTTCATTTGAAAATTATTGAATTATCGAGTATAACCATCCAAAGTTTGAAGGCTGTGATAAATGTTCCCATCAGATGAGTCGAGTTTGTTCCGCTTTAAAATAATTATTTATTGTTTCATACCTTTTTTTTTTACCATATATTTACTTTCAAACTTTCAAAAATTCAAATTATATGTGAATAATTTACTTTTGCTTCAGCCGAAAATTTCTAAACAATATTTTAACTTTTTAACATACTTTGTAGCTTCAATAAAAGAGAAAATAAATAGATTTTGAAAGAATCTGTTACAACATTAAAGGCGGCAAAATTCTATCTTCAAAATTTGTAAATAAATTTCACTAATTTTTAAAATGTGCGAACTATAAGCCTGCTCTTATTCGAAATAAAATATAAAAAATGAGAAGAAAATAATATCATATAACAATAACTAACGAGATTAACAATATTACAGTTTTTTTTTCGTTGTGTTAGGCAACTTTAATTCGTTATTATTACTGAGTAAATTTAAATTTTTCACGCCTAAAGCGTTTTAAAACAATAGTCACAAAGGGCAGAATGAAATACCCGCCACAAATGGCAAGTTATTTTAGCAAAGACAAGAGATTAAAATAACAATGATGCCGTTAAGTTTACCTCGAAACGTTTGTTTCAAATAAAATGGAGATACAGTCACAGCGTCTGTATTATGTAAGAGTTGCTTTAAAAATTTTCATTGTGATTTTTAAAAAGTTTCAATATAAATTCGTGCATGTTATACATTAAAAATAAATCTGCAGTAAATTTTTTATTCAACTGCTTTTGAAACTACCATAGGACATAGATCTTACCACCACCGATGGTACATTGTTGTCTGCTCTAATGGACGGGATGAGCCACCAGTGATACATTGCGGTGTCAATGTAATAGACAAAGAATTGAAAAATTATGAAGTAATTAATGAATTTATTTAAATATTTATGAACATAAGAAAACATTTTAAATATACTACGGTAACGTCTCAATGGGTATAACACGACAATGGTTTGTGTACCATCGGGGGCTCAGACCGCCTCATCGTGCGGACAGCGGATCCCGGTCTCGTCGCGAACGTGTTACGTCTCAACATTTCGATTGCAATTGTATATCAAACTTACTTAAAACGCTAATCTGATACTTCAAAATGTTGAAGATATTGTAATTTAAAAAAATGCTAAAGTTTTTATATACTGCCATTTCCTTACTAAGAAAGTCATCATCTTTATGTATTGTTATTAGGATAGAGACACGGTTCAAAATCATTTACAAGGCCTTGAATTCGTCCAAGTTCTGTTCAAGACGAAAAATTTAATAGCAGTAAAAGTCTATAACAGTCAAACACTTACAGGTCAAATACACCATTATTTTTATTGAAAACTGTTGATGCTTTCCCTAAACGTAATAAACAATATATATATATAGTTTAGAAAACTGTTGTCCAAAAGCTGTTTTTTAATTTGATTTGGTCAACGATACGAAATAAAAGTTATTACTTGCCTAAAAATCTAAATGAAGTACATTGTGCACTATAATTTAAGAGTTTTCACCTATCGCACAAGTAATAGAGCCTTGAACCATAATTTTCAATAAAATCAAAAACTTTTTTTTGCGTAAAATGTATTGGAGTGTAGGCGTCAACACCTTTAACCCATTGAAGTAACACATAGGAGGGACACGATCGCCTTACCCTTTTAGAAACATTTCTGAGAGTTTTCCTTTGAGTTATTTCTATGAGCATTCAATCACTCTTAATTCATGCGCTCACTTAAGTGCTAAAGGATCACATGCGTTAAAAGAAAAAAAAAACCAGATGGTATTTTTTAAAAATTTTTTCTTATTAAACTAGCAATAAAATGTTCCAGAGTCAAAAGATACACAAATATTTATACACCATATGAACTATTAAAAATTAATATTAAATTAACTAAGATAGAATTAGTTAAATGTAATAAGAGATAATTATTCATTTGCAAATAAAAATCATGTTTTATGTAACAGGGCTGTAAATATTTTTCGTCGCAAATTTTATAATACATTATCCGTCACCCACTGGTTTCTTTAGACGAGGTTATTTATTCATATTAAGGTTAATCCTTACTAATGTGTTCAATATTCGCGTTCTTCGACATAGAGAATAAAGTTTCATAGAAATTTTAACAACCCTAAGACCTCTCCCCTAATACTGAATTTTATACGAAAAAGTATAGACAATATGAATAAATTAAAAAAAGAAAAAGATAGATATTAATTCACGACAATTGATGGAATCTTGCAATCTTAACTTTGGTAATGCGGTGCCCATTTTTGGTTAAAGACGCATTTGATAAAGTAAACAAAATTGGTCCTAAGTAGGTATTGAGATCAAGGGGTCTGGAAGGTGGTAGGGTGTTTCAAACCTACCTGGCTAAGTACCACCATCAATTTCAATCTTTCGCCATATCAACACTGCTGTGTTCTGGCAGTAATACATGTGAGAGCCAGATGTATTCTGGGCGAATACGCTTCACTATCTATGGCTTCATTGTCAATTAACATCAGGTGAAGTCGGGGCCAAGTGTTAGTCCGTAATCGATTAAAAAAGGGGTGGTTGATGAAATGTTTATTTGTTAACGTTTATGCTTGTTTTAACATAATTGTGCACTTTATGAGCCAGCAACTTTTATGTAGCGTTATATATTAAGTGGTGATAACAACGCGCTTGGTATTAATATTTTTTATGTCAGGCTTGTTTTCACTGCATGCATGGCGTCAATAATAAGAATTATGATCTCATGAGAGACACCTCTCGTTTGGACAATACCGAAATGCCTAATAAATTGCTGTCATCGACAAAAAAGTATTTGAAAGGAATAATGTGAAAGACAATTAAAAAGCAGTAAATAAAGCCTCTTTTAGTAAACAAAAAAGTTCACATGAAATATTCCAAGTGCAGGGCCATTCATATAGAGATCTCAGAAATTAATTAAATTTTCTTATATAAATATTGCCTATGGCTTGTAATGGATCCGTAGATTCACCGCTACGCATCCGTAGGCCATTAGTCTACGAAACTGTAGTATCAGAATAGGTAATAAAAACAAATTCGTTTTGCCTTTTAACTACTTTTTGTAATTGTAAAAGGCACTCCATTGTAAATCGAAACCTAAAAGCATTTAAGTGAAATATTTTTTATTTGATAAAACTGTGTACTTGCGATTTTAGTTTTAACTACTTAGCAGAAAATAATGCATTCAGCTCCATTAGTTAGGATAAATTCTTTGTCTCGCAAGTGATGCCTCCCTGGACGGTGATCGGGATAAACGCAAATATCTCAAATGATCTCCTTACCGAGAGCAACTCGTTAGACTTGACTACTATTTTATTACTGTAATGTCTTCTCGCGATAATCTCATTGTATCAACTATTTCAATACCAAAACCCTGTTATATAAATAAGAGCTTATTTTATATAATAGGATATTGACATTCTTTTATTGTTTTACTTTCGCTATTCGTCAATTACATTTTTTATTTTGGTCGGGGAATAACCTCGATTTCACCAAACGTTAAGCAGGAGCGTGCCTGTAGGGCTAGTCCGAACATTTATGTACAAATCCACATGAAAAAATATTAATAAGTAAAGTAATTTTTCCATTTTTATTATACTTTGTGGTCGTGTTTAGACTTTGTTATAATTAAGATTTATTAATTTTAGCGTACTAAAATGCTTAAAAGTGGTATGCTGGTCTTTTGGGCTCGTATGGGAGTACCGCCACTGATGTTAGTGACAAATGTGTCCTTCGATGGTGAAGTGTGTTTGCCCAGAATATTTCTGACTCTTACATGTATAATTATTGGAACACAGCAATGCTGTTATTGCAGCAGATTAACATTGAGGGTGGTAGCTAGCCAGACGTGTTCAAAAAAACCTACCATCCACTACTCCCGTGGCCGAGTATCGCACTTGGGCAGCAAGTGTAGTGTGTTGCGTTACAAGGCAAACGTATAAACCAATGCGCCACGGAGGCAGTCAAAGCGATGTCATGATCAGTTCCCATGGACTGCCACTAAGTCCTGTTTAATATTTTTTAAATTGTTATCGTAATATATAAAAGTATACAGGGAGAATAAACAAAACCCATTACTTTGTTTTACTTTTTTTATCTTTGACATAATCCTGAAGAAAAGAATTTTATTGATATTGTGTTTTTGAAAAAATTGGATACAAATAATATTTTTTTAGTTCCAACTTTAAGACGAATAGCCTATTTGTCATTAGCCTTATTAAGGACATATTTATAAAAGTTTGATAATTTATAGTGTTTACTCGTTGTAACGCATTTACACGAAATACGTTTTGACCTCATCGTCGTCTACTTGCCTGTAATGTATATATACGCCATTGTATTAATTATTTTTTTTTTTATTTTTAGAATAATTTATATTTATATACTCAATAATAATAATCTTTAAAAGATAAAATCAAAATCATCTACAGTCCGACAAAATATCAACTGGGAGTATTACGAACTGAGAATTCTTCCTTAGGAATTGAAATGCAAATGGCCTATTAAAATGAAAGAAAATACGAGGCTTAAGCCGGAACAGCGTTTGCTCTTTAAAAAAATAAAGCAATAATTTTAACGAAAGAAAAAATTTTTGGATCCAATTACAGGCAAAAAACTATTTTAGTGTGATGTTCTGTAACAAAACGGAACTGTTTTTTTTAACGAAACAAGTGACTTCAAACTAACGTATCTTAATAACGCCTTACATAACATTGAGTGAAGATTTAATTAACATATTACCTACATTTTAAAGTTCACTTTGATCCATCTATGATAAAATTTTCATTGAATACATTATAAAAAATAACTAAATTTCAATTTCCAATGTCGTTACAGGTAATATGAGAAATTGATTTAAACATTAATAGCACAAACAGAAGTTGAAGGAATGGTACCTACAGCACAAGAAAATGATTTATATGCCAATATAAATCTGCATATATCAAAGACTCGATGTTTATATTTATGACTGCAAATTCCATTTGGTTATTTCTTTTAATTTCAAGTTTTTTCATCATACATTACCACAGTTTTCAAAGATGATACAAGAAACATTTACTTCGGGAGGTAAAAATTTTTCTTTAGTTTGTGTGCTTCTTTTGTATACGTTTTGGTATAATTATCACACGACCGAAGATTCTCAAATGTATATTTCTACATGTCTGTTCCTACGTGCAAATCACGAGCCGAAAATGTTTTCGATATCTCGAAAAACTAAGTACGATATTGATTTAGACAGCGTTTAACCCCTAATTATATTATAAAAATTATACGAACATTGTATTAAGATTTAAACAAAGATAAAGATAAAGGCGTGAATAAGGAGTACTTTGTATGAAATGTCTAGTCGTTCCGGATGTTGAACGATTAATTTTATCGAAAACTTATTACTTCAAAATCTGAAAATATATTGCGGTAAATCTCTCAGATAGATACAGATCGTCTCTCAAACAAAATATTTAAAAAAACTTAAAGTAATGCGTAATCAATTACGCGAAAATAACACATTAAAGATTTATTTCAGTTTATCAGAATAACAATGTTACAATTTTATAATATAAATTTCAAGCAAATTGCAACTTTTTTCCTATCATTGTAGAAAATACGCGAAGTCGTTGATGTGCCTTATCAGCTATCACGCGCTCACTTTCGAGTGTTTTTACAACAGATATTGATGTGTTGTCAATGCCACGAGCTGCTGCCATTCGATGATTCAAAAGTTGAGGATTCATAAATTGAACATCGATCAAAGAAAGCAAGCACTATATGCCTCAAAAATAGATACGATTTTTCATTTTGAAATATATTCAATTATTTTACTGCTTAAGATACTTGCAGTATGTTTGTGGTATTGTATTTGTTTTAGCTGAGGTAACGAAGATATTAAAATAAAAAAAGAACATTTTCCTTATTTTTGCGAATTTAGAAAACCTATTCTTTTTTATCTAGATAAATAGATAAATATAATACAGGAAAGAAAAATATCTTATTAAACATCCAATGAATATAAATAAAAATGCTATAAAAGGACTTGCAATATAAAATAAATAAATAAATTATAAATATCAGGGACAATTTACACTCGTTGTACTCTGATCCCAAGATAAGTAGCCAAGCACCTGTAATATGTGTTATCAGAGACCGATATACATACTTGAATATTTTTAAATAAATAATTAAATAACGATATATTAAGCATCAGACAAAGAACAAATACGAATGTTCATCACATGAATGTTTGTCCTGAGAGGGGATTGAACCCGCGACACTTGGTGTAACAGGCAAGGTTCCTACCATTACACCAACAAGCCAGTTGAAGAACGTATATTCAGATTAATAAATCTCCATATTTTAGCTTTGTGGTTACAGTTTTACGGCAGATTTCAAACCAGTTAATAGTTTTTTTAAACATTCATCGATATAATTCTAATGTTACTTGATCATAGTATGTAAAAGAATATTTCTGGTCATTGTTAAGTAAAAGTAAATCAAGGTTTGTATATAATGATAGGACCTTGTGACAATATTCTTTGCAAGTATGTCCGAACACTTAGTCACAGTGAATGAACCTACTCGGATAAACCTAGAGCGGTAGATAAGAGATTGATTGACAATATCACGGCTGATGCTGTATCAATATCGCGCGATCATCAGGCCTTATCGGCGTGTAAAGTGATATGGTGACCTCGATAAAATTGAACAGTTGCGACCCATCATCTTATTTTTGTATCAGATCGCAACAGAAGCACGCAAGCGTTAGCGGTCAAGATGAACTGTGAGTAATCCGTATTTACTACATTTAAAGGTTAAGATTACACTAAAATCCTGCCGAGAGTTACGTATAATATCAGAGCGGTATATTTAAGGATCGTAAATTAAATTTACTCTAATTGTAATATATATAATCAAGTAATCTTATATACATACGTAAAGACAACAGTGATAGTGAAGTTACAAAGAAATTGTTAAAAGATAATGAAGTAAAATTTATTAATGGTTTTATTTTTAGACAAGGATGTGCAGATAAGAAAAAAATATTGTTATGTTGAAAACTGAAATAGGATAAAGCTGTAATTTTTCTTTTTCAGTTGTTCTTTAAAATCTTGCATCGTTTTCAAAAACCATCATAATCAATTCAAAAATCATAATAATGATTACAAAAAATTTGCTGCTTAATTATTTGAACCAATAATTATTCGTAGAATAATTAATGTTGAAATAAACATTAATTATTAAATTAATAAATTACTGTTTGTTTATAATATAATGTTTTTTTTTGTGACGCCTATTTATATCATATATAAATAAAGTTAATAAAAGACCATATGAGAAAAAAAAAGCATTATTAATAACTTATCAATGTTATTTCCTAAACAATTTTTACCGATTTTGAGAAAAACTTAATCGTTATTTGTTCGATGTTTCTAGCGGCGTTATGGGTGCTGTGGTGCGTTGCGGCACTGAGCAGCGCCTCCCCTCTCTCAATTAAATTGAGACAAAATCCGGAGACCCTGTGCCTAGGCCAAGAGAATTTCCTACGCATCGCCAGCGTCGACAGTTGTCACGACTACTACCAGTGCTATGCCGGTCGCTCTTACCTCATGCAATGTCCGATCGACACTTGGTTTAATGAAGAGGAGCAGGTAAAAAAAGTATTATTTAAACCATACTCCATCTTTCTGTTAAACATCAAAAAAATCATAAAATATATATAAATTTGTAAAAATTTTGACCGATATATTTCAAATAAATTTAGTTAAAAAAGATAAAAACTAGCGCAATATTTTAAAATAATATTGTTTTAATACATCATTAAACAGTTAAGCACTCAAGAAATTCAGAGAATATATACAGACGATTGATATCGATTTCAAGATTTACATTTTGTTAATTTATATGTTACAGATTTGTGATCGATCAGAACTACCCGATAGATGCCGTTCAGAAAATGAAGTCGAACCAGAACCTGAACCAGAACTTGAAGAAGAAACCGAACAAGAACCAGAACTAGAACCTGAAATAGATATTGAACCAGAGCTTGAATCGGAACCAGAACCAGAGCAAGAATCAGATGAAGAACAAGAATCTGAGTCAGAACCAGAACAAGAATTGGAACCAGAACAAGAAGAAGAACAAGAATCAGAATCAGAACAAGGGTTGGAACCCGAACCAGAACAAGAACAAGAATCTGAGCTAGAACCAGAACACGAGTTGGAACCAGAAGAAGAAGAAGAATCTGAATCCGAAAAAGACCAAGAATCTGAAGGAGAACCAGAATTGGAAGCTCTTCCCGAAGATCTTAACTCAGAGGAATCTCAAGAAGACGAAGAAGAAGAAGGTTCTAGTGATATTGATGCGGATGAAAGTGAACTGTACAAAATTAATACGTTAAATACAGGTAATCAACATCAACACGAATACAACTATGGACATGGCCACGGACATGGCCACGGACATGGCTACGGATATGGCCACGGACATGTCCATGAACATGATCACGGACACGACCAAGGACATCATGACGGACACAATCATGGCCATAATCATGACTACGATAACGATCATGATTATAATCATGAACACGAACACGACCACGAACACGAACACGAACACGAAGAGGGACACGAACACGAACGCGAACACGAACAAGATAGTGAAGGAAATGATATTGAAGAAAGCTCTGGAGGAGAATTTTATGAAGTCGAAGATGATTTTATAAATAACCAAGTAGAACATGTGAAAGAAGAAGTTGTGAAACAAGAAGAAATAGACGAAGAAATGGAAGTAAGCGAGGAAGAGCAAGATGATGATGATGATGATATAGAAGAGGAGGGAAAAGAAGAAATCATTCCTTTAAAACAAAGGAAGTCCCAAAGATTCTTAAATCGACAAAATGAGGATGAAGAGGCGGTTGTCGATAATGAACAAGATAATGAAAGTGACGAAGATGATGAAAGTGACAATGAATATAATGGAAAAATTATGAGAAGAAACCGTAGGTCTGTTCGTCGCCAGAATGAAGATAATAATGACTATGCCAATGGTAACGATGACGAGGATGGAATTATCGAAAATGAAGAAGAACCTGTTAATTATGAGAAATTCGCAAAAATTACTAAAAGGTCTATTATTCTACAAAACGACGAAGAAATTGAAAATTACAATGAGGCTAATGAGAATAAAGAAAATGATGATGATGAATATGACTATGGGAACGTAGTAGTTGATGAAGAAGAAAACGGGGATAGCAAAGACATTTTAGAAGATGGTGCTAAAAGATTCTTTAAGCGTCTGTTCAGAACTTTAGTTTTATAGACGTTGGCGTTATATATTTCAAACTCATTTCATTAGAAGTGCCAGTTTGATGTACAGTAGGAAACTAGGATATTTAATTTATATTAAAAAAGATTATTAATTTATTATTAAGATTGATAGTTAGATGTAAAATCACTTTGTGCAATTTTGTAAATATTCTGACGTGCGCAGAAATTGACGCGTATGTGTAATAAACAACTACATTTTAAATGAGTTTGATTTTTAATATATAATTCAATTTTAATTATTAACACTTTCAACTTTTAAGTTCCCTTAGAAGTGCTGCTAAAATATAATTACTTTTCCATTGTTAAATTCTTATTCCTAACATCTTTTTATGTACAACTATCAAAGCAAACTGCTAGCTGTTGTGCCTCAGAAGCAGTAAATATTATTATGAAGGCATACATAAAAAGTTACAACGTCATGAGCGTTAGTTATTGAAAACGTTACGTACTGACCTAATAATGAATTATTATGTCTTTATCATCTTAATGACATACTATCGACAGATTTTACTACAGCATCATCTAACCACTAATGCCTCATATTATCAACTCCACAAATGTTATAAAGCCGATTTAACCACTAACAAATAATAAAGAGTTAATAAATTTATAATTACTATCATATAAATCTTACGAAGCGTATTACATCAATTATAACATTATTGCATGCCGGAATATCGGCATAAATTAAATAAAAAAATATGTTTATTTATTCGAAAGCCGGACAGTGTTCTTTTTTTTCAAACTATTGTTTACAGTAGGTCAAATTTAAAAGATTTACAAACCTTTGTCTTTTAAGATAATATTCTAGGTTTTTTTCTAGTCTGAACCTGTATAAATGGAAACTCTGAATTAAATGGATTAATTAAAACTATTTAAGTAAATAGTAACTCTGATTTCAATAATGTATAAACTATATATGTTCTATAATATATATTCAATAATATATAAAACGCAAATGTATTAGTTTTGTTGACCATAAAGTGACCTAAAAATAATATAATAATAATATAATATATAGGTAATAAATGCCAAATTAATTATCTAAAACAAAGCACTAATCCAAACATCAATTTGTGTGCAATGAATACCCCAAAGGTACTGGACTCGTCTTAAATTATCACTTGAAAATATGCAAATGTTCACATCTTAAGTAATGAATTTTGATTTTAGCATAATTTCTAGCTAACTTATCTTGAAACTGAAAACCTTGAAACTTTACAATGAAATTGTGCAAATTTAGATCTGAGTAGTAGTCTGTTTCAGTATGCATGTATTTACTACCAGCGAATGTGTGAAAAGCTGTCTCTAAGCAGGCTTTTAAAATCTTGCTATTAATTCATTATTAATCACAATAGTTCTTTCTCTTATTTATCTTTATCTTTTCTTACTCATATTTTGTGTTCTATATTTATGTTGTAATTTATAAAATATATAATGTATAATGGATGTATGTAGTTTGTATATTTATTTACATATTTTCATTATTCTTAAAATTGTTTATTTCTTTCTCTTTTTTATTTATTTTCATGGCAGAGAATGCCAATTCACATTGAGTCTGCGGTATATACAAGATTATGTGCGTTAAAGTTTTTAAATAAATAAATAAAAAATACACACGTTACAATAATCTTCATATTAAGAATTTTAACATACATTTTGTTTGAAAAGTACTACTAATTTACCACAATGGCTAGTTCAAAAAAATTTTTTAATAAGGGTTATTTATTATCTATAACTAATTCATTATATTGGTTTTTATTTTTGTGAATAGTCTCATGTTACGTTATTTGGCAAAATTGTACTATTAATACGTATAACTTTTGTTATAGTTAACTTAAAGAGCTATTGCAAAACCATTCAGGAATCCTTCATAACTTATTGCGAAGTTAACTCGGTATTTGCAAAGTGAGTGAAGTATTGGTAAGTGAATAAGAAGCTAACAAGTTCGTTAGCTAAAATGAAAGAAATTGTTTTAAAAGTAGTTTTCAAGTTTACAAAACATAAACGCTTCTCGCTTAAATTAAAGCCATAGAAACATTTGAACACGCGATGTAATTTTTTCATCTCTTATCCTTATAAATGGAACGTTTTGGTAATTAATTTTTAGAACTGTATAACAATTCACAAATTTAGGTTTTGTGAAGAGAATTATCAGAAATTAAAAATCGTAAGTGTATAGTGCAATGATCGCACATTGCGCATCAACATTTAACTAATAAATCATTCGTTTGTGGCCGATGATATAAGCTATTAGTCTACATCATATCCGTGTCGCATGAATCTTTAATTAGTTTTGATTTTGTTAATAAATTACAATATTTTAAATTTAAAATTGTCTAATAAATCACACCATTTGCCCACCACAAGATCTCCTGCATTTAAAAGTGAATCTATCATAGAGATCTTTTTTTTAACTTAAATTCATCAATTTTCAAAAAATCAAGCATAATTGATAATAATTGTGAAAAGAAACTGAAACAAAGTAATTATATTGAGAATACTGTATAACTAAGCATCGGAGTTGGTGTAGTTAATCAATCACTTAAATAACATCTGAAACATACGCACCAAAAACAACAGGTCCCTGAGCAAGATTGATCGTCATTTTTGTAAGCACCCGTTACTCCTTGCGTGAACAAATATAGACATTGAGCTTATACAATACCTTAGTATTGTGTAAGGTGTTACCGGCTTAACTTAAACTAAATTGAAAATATTTCACACAGAAACCTCTTAGGAGTGAGGCCTAGTTATGTATGAGCTGACTGCCTCCGTGGTGTAGTGGTTTACCGCACAGTTTGTAACACGGGGGTCCTGGACTCGATTTCATGGGCTACGGGTGTAGTAGAGTAGCCTAGGAATCGAACCCGAGTCTGGATGGCGCAGGGTTTTTTTAACTAACCTGGCTAGCTACCGCCCTTAATATCAATTTTCCGCAATAACAGCATTGCTGTGTTTTGGCAGTCACCCATGTGAGAGCCAGAAATACCCTGCGCGAACACGCTTCGCCATATACAGCCTCATTGTCACTTAAGATCAGGAGAAATTGAATTAGGCCGTAACCGATAAAAAAAAGCTTAATAATTTACTCGCTGCTTAGCCAATCAAATTGGAACGTAGCACTTTTGGTATAAGTTCTCGCTGAAATGGACATCTGCTTGGAAAGTTTTTTGATATATATTTTATAGGTAAAATTTCATTTAATTTTATTAGATAAAGCTAGTTGCCTGAAAATAAGCAGTGTGGTTACCACGACCACATGGTGAGGTACGCTGCCTTTTTGTTTCGTTGTACTTTAATCATGTCTGTATGAAATGTTTCTTTTTTTTCCGAAGCTTCTATACTAATTTATTTTATATACTAACAGCATTTGCATAAAAGTAATTTCATACCTCGACTTTAAAAAGTACATGCATTATTATGGTGTGTTGAAGTATAATGCAATATACGATTTTGTTAATAAAAAAAAACTTTCCTGTTTATGTGAATTTCTACTAATCAGGACCCGATCGGGAAAGTATCACTCCGTCAGCACTTTCACAGAATGCTTTCTCTCTCCCTTTTTCCTCAATGACAATTTTGTATCATGAATTCTCATTACTGAACTATTATGGTTATTGACTGGGTTACATGACAACAATTCCAATATTGCAGCAACTTACAGAGATCAGTCAAGAATTTTACTATAGAATGTTACTTTTGCGAACCCACGACCGCAAAACAGACGCCTCAAATTAGACCGTAAGTATTGCGAACGCCAAAGGCTGTTCACGTTTAAATGAATTCCATGGCGTCACTTGATATTTGGGAGAGATTTAATTTTGTAGAATAAGTAAAAATTTATCTACGTACATGTTACGATTCTAGCAACATTATTTCTATACGTAATAGGTTGTAACTGTCGCAAGACATACAGATTACATAGTTATGTTTAATTTTTTTTTTGAAGAGTCGCCTAATATTACCACCATTCTATTCAATTACTCATGTGGTCGAAAATCGAACTGGGAACTCCGTGTAAGCAAGCGGTACACCACCGCGTCATGGAGGTAATCAAAATCAGTCAGATCTATATAATATTATTAAAGTCTCGGAAAACATTCTTTTTTCAATCTATTAAAAATAAATGCATATGTATAATTGTTTTTAAACGTACGTGAATATATATACGTAACAAAACAATTTTATATCACGTAATAAGTAAGAGTTGTTAGCAATATTAATAGAATTTTATCAACGTTTTGTTTTGTTTTTTCTTAGTAATAGTAAAATAGAATTATAACCTTTTAAAACATTTTCAATTCTTATGAAAAAAAATCAACTTTAAAAATTAAAAACTTATTATTATACGTATTTGATGCACTCGTTACATTTTCAGTGCCAGTTTAATTAACTTTAGTTCGGGTCACAAACGTTGAACATGTTGATGCGTGACAAATATAGCACACAGATTATTTACGCGTAAAGAATTAAGTATATTTAGATGTCTCGAATATTTACTTAGAGGTGGATTATATCATTTTTTAAAGTTATACAGACTTTTCATTACTGTTTTTAGATGCGTTATGAGCATTTTCTATGCATGTGTAAACATACTATATTCTTCTTTTTTACAGGTAAAGTACGTAAACGAGCGAGCGGCTCACCTGGTGGAAAGTGATCACCATCTCCCATAGACAGTCTCAATATTCGGGATGTCGAAGCTGCGCTGCCGATGTTTAAGAAAATATTAGGCTCTTTTCTTGTATTCGTATCATTTTCAAATTATAACAATAAATCCACCTAACAAATAGCCGTATGAGGCGTACTGTTCTGTGGATAAGGCAGGCGACTGGAAAAAATTTACAAGTTTTAATATTTAAAAAGGGTAATAAATTCATAGTTAACATTTCGAGTACACAATGTCATAAAATAAATATCGCATAGTTGTAAAAAAAATCCCGATAGTTCTAAAACGTGGTGTTGCTTTTGGTAATTTATACTAGGTTTAAAACAATTTCAGGACTGGATGAAGAGGGGGCACGGCTCTCTCACCTTCCGTCTGGCGCAGCTCTTGACCGGGCACGGTTGCTTCGGTCATTATCTGTGCCGGATCGG
>DWQX01000467.1:0-42446 GCA_018245475.1 Pharmacophagus antenor | reverse complement strand
TTATGGCTTAAAATATTCCTAAATATTTATCAACGCAAAACAATAACCAAACAAGTACAAGGGAGCCGCCATATAATGACAATTGCAACACCTGGTCCTTACGCGGCACTCATCTGTGTTAAATAAACCAGTGGTCTCAAACTTTTGGCCGGCAGTGTACCTTTGGTAAAATTCCACAGCAATGAAACAAAATACCGGAAACGCCCTTCAAAGATCTATTACCAAGACTACTAGGAGATATTCTCAATGGTTTTTGGAGAATGCCAGATGAAATGGTTAAATTCGATGTAAATGTTTCCTTTTGAACTCTTAATACAAATTTCGTATCTGATTTATAAGCAAGCATATATTGTACTATTTAGAAATAGTAGATTATTGATCAATTCAATCATTATTAATGTATTTAATTCTTAAGATTAAACGGATAATTTTCTATATTACTTTATAATGTGTAACTTGATAACGACCAGGCTTCCAAAGTGAATGGGCGAAGAGCTTGTTCAGCGAAAGCTAGTTTGCAAAATACGTTTGTCGGCCCAGCTGACGTCTCTGCAAATACTAACAGGTTACTTGCGAATTTTCTTTAATAACAAATTTAGCTTTTAGAAATAATAGCATTAACAGGTGACAATGGGGGTTTCATATTCGTGGCTTAACTTTGGATAAATTTTTTAGTTGTGAACTAACTATTTACTTCAGATAACTACCAAAAGGTCACTTAGCTGACGTTTAGTCCATTTACTACACAAACAATGGTAATTTTACTAATTCTCAGATCATTATTAAAAAAGTAACGTTCCTCGTAATTGTTCACGTCCTGCACGTATTGTAGTAGTTCAAGGCTCCGACGATTTCCCACCACATCGCAACTTAAGCGATGGAGTTGTAGAGTAGTGTTTAGCAGGTGTACCCCTGTTATTGTTCATTGGTAGGGGGGAGGCCTCATACTTCCTTTTGTCCCCCGATAGAGGTGAAAACAGTGTGTAACGCATTCCATTTTATAAAAAAATATTTCATAGTATAAGATCTTGCTTTTAACCCTGTCTGTTTATCGGGAACAGAGACAGTAGTCCGGCGACGTCCCCGGTGGACGTCCGCCAAGTGTCGCACTCGCCCCGTCATCATAGGCGTGCAACGTAAGTTTCTTGCACGTTGCTTATTACTCAAGGAGATCGAAGGTATGAACATATTATTCTTTGATGCCCGCAAGCATTCTGTTAAACTATGGAGCTATTGTTGCAAACTTCATTAAAATTGAGAAAATAAATGTGAATAGTAACCTTAAATGGAAGCAGGTATTGATATTTTTAATACAAGACTATAAACATCATCCACTTCGTAGGAAGTGATGCCTTCAATGTCTTTTAGTGTATATAAAAAGTCAACAAAACGAAAACTAAATTGTAAAACGGTAAAAATTTCATCACCCAGATCCACTGTTATGTATAGTTATGTTATTGAAATACACCTTTGTACGTAAATTTCTTAATAACGACTGCTTCTAACTCTGCTACATACGTTTAAATATAATTTTTAATTAAAGAGCACACTAAGTATTAAATCAATATCGAAGAATTTTTCCGGACACTATTACCATTAACATATAATTAATCTTCAGGTTAAAGGTCACTCTCAGAGAATTATTCCGATCACATGTCCATTATTAGATTAGATTTGCACGATGCTATATGCTTTATATACCTCCAGGAGGGATGGGATATCGCTCGCTCTAAAAGCGGGATTGGTGTCAACGCCACGCTCAGTTTCACGGTCTCGAGTATGATTTCTTTTATTATCTTTAGATACTTTTTAGTTTTCTTTTTTTTTTAATTTATTAGCATGGTTTTTAGGACGGAGAGGCTACAATCGAATCCATCCCACAGGATCAAGATTCCTTTATTTATCAGTTTTTAGAAGAGGCCATTAAGATAGATAAGAAAAAGTAAGTTTATTTCTTAGTTTTAAGAGAAGGTATTTATATAGAAACTTACGATTTAGTTGCTCAAATAACTTGTTATTATTAAGAATTGTATTTGTTTCACAATTTGGTATGAATTTTTATTGTTATTTATACATATAAGAACATAATGTATATCACGACGAGCTGGATTCGACATTTCAGTTCAAGAAGTCAATAAGTATACAAGACTGCTAAAGACGTCATATGCCTTATTTATGGGCATTCAATTTGGTTGCGTATAAAGACGTGATTTAGATTTTGCGTTTAAACTCGCGTTTAACACAGACAGCGCCACCTGCGCAAGCATGAGGAGCAGAAGGCGGGCCGCCAGCGCGACCCCTCCGCGACCCACGACCATCGCCACCACCACCGGCGTCACCGCGATGACACCGCACCTATCAGGGACAAAGACAGGCAAGGAACTATGTTTAGTAGCCTTTTTACGTTTCCTTAGCCATAGGTCGCAAACGAAGCCCTATTACTAAGCCACCGCCCTCTGTCAGCGGGCTGTGTCTTATGAACCGTAATAGGTAGAAAGTTGAAATGTTCAGAGATTGTGTTTCTTTTGCCGCTACAACAAGAAATAAAATAATACTAATAAGACAATGGATTTTATTGGCGTTCTTCGTTGAACCTTCGCGGTGCAAATTGAACTTGTACTTGGGCACTTATTTTCATCAAATATGCTAGCACTTAACCCCCTTTCTAATTTTACGTGATATTAACTAATAAGGTCGTGAACAGCGACGCGTACTTACGTCTAATACTCTCACATGATTGCCGGAATACAGTTGTAGTTGTGGCAGCTGATCGATATTGAAGTTGGTACTAGCCTGGTGGATTCCAAAAACTATTATCACTATCCAAAATATGTTATCCGTATGGCCTCTGAATTAAACTGTGGCTTCTTCTTAAAAAATAATGATGATTAGTGACATGTCTGGTCATAACAATATTTGTATTGTTCTAGACAGGTTGTCTCAACAGTCTCACCTACGCTCGACACTTTATAGCATATTCCGTCTTAATCAACTCTATAAAATAGTAGTTAGAATTTTAGATTAGATATTTCTTTGGTAGCTTCATCAACCTCAATAATCTCTAGGCATACAGCGCGTCCGAAAGAACAATCACATAGTCCAGTCATAGATCAGACAGTCCTTTTGGAAACATTCGCAAAATTGTGTGCACAAATAAACAGAAAACCTTCGAGATATAAGGACAATGCAGTAGTAAGTTATTTTTAAATCATCATCATCATCGGCCCATATTTGTCCACAGCTGGACATGATTTTCTCTAAGTGTACGTCATTGAAAACAAGCTTTTCAGTCCAGGTTTTTCAATTAGTATCAGCCACCCTACGTAGATCGTCGCTCCACTTAGTCCGAGGATGTGTGAATCTATATTGTTTGCCTATCTGAGTACTCCACTACGTTTACAGATTTCTGCCCGATTCCACATTTCTATATTGTAAATAATTAGAGCAAAACATTGTTTTTTTTTATTATTGAAGGGATCGTTTAATTGTAGTTCGCTTTTCAGTCTAGAACGACCAGTCACAAGTCGTTACAGTGCGAAGTAGTGCCGCGACACGATTCCTACGAGGCACCGCGTAGCCCGGACAGGCGTCAACGGGAAACCAATTCCCCAACGAGAATACGAAGCCACGAGAACTTCCATAGTCCCTTACGCGTCAGAGACAACTGCACCGCCTTAGATGAACATCGCCATAACGCCGATAAATGTGTTTGCTGCTACCCACAAAACAGAAAGTACAGCTGCGATAATAAATTGGAACCTTTGAAGTCGAGATGCCATATGCCTGACAATGAATACTACGGATACGCTTATGATGTCACGCCGACCGGAAGCTGCATCGACGCCGGTTACGGTGAGCGACGAATTGAACAGAGGGATTACAAAGACTACAATAGAAGGGAACCAGCGAAAGAGAAATACGGTGAGGATAGGAGGAAGTACTGCGAACAAAAGACCAGCAGAAGCTTTGAGCTTCAACGCGAATACGGTGAAGATTGTAGAGGGACCGCCAGGAGTGATCCCCACAAGGGGAAACGACTAGAAGTGCAAAGAAACAGGCGTTTTTGTGAGAGGCACAGGGACCGCTACTACGATGAGAAGCCTGCCGATGTCAGGGAGCGCGTGTACAAAGAGAAATCGCGGAGACATTTGGAGCAGTTTGATAGAAACTCAGTAGTGTCCAGAGATATAGACGACCATGACAGGTGTTCTGAGAAGGAAAGGGATTCGGGTTTGAGCGGTGCTGACGGGGAAACCAGCACTACGAGCGGCAGAAGCAACTACATGAGAGTCGTTAAGGTAATTTTCATCCCTCGTAGATGACGTCAGGAAAAAGCACGCATTTATTTTAATGTATGATTATAGTCATTGGACTTTTATTGGATTAGTTTTATCACTTAATAATGGTCTATTTCGTTCAAGACGGCACTGTTATATGAAGCTTTATATACCAGTAGAACGTCTATTGCGCACAGAGTATTCTGTTATAAAAGCGAGTAAATTATAAAAAGAAATTTAACAATATACTTACATTCATTGATACAGTTAACGTCAAAAAGATTTGTACAAGTCGATTACGATGAAGTATTTTGGTCACTTTCTGTTTTCTATGTTGATATAATTTCACTACTACGTCAAATTAGATACTGCTAATAACCGGTAACACAATTGCAGCAAGAGATCGCTGAGCAAAGGGAGGCCATGGATAAAATGATGAAGCTGTGGAAAGACCTGATGCGATGCTTCAAGAGCATGTCGCAGACTCAAGGCCAGGAGAAAGCTGTACAGGTAATGTTTAATAAATATTTAACGTTTTAGCCATCTACGGTCTTATTGTCAAATAACATCAGGTGAAGTTAAGATCCAGTGTTAACCAATTGCCGATAAGTAAAAAATTAAGTTTCATTTATTATACTCGGCGTGGTGTACAGGAGGCGGAGACGGTGCGCGAGTCCGCCGCAGCTCAACTGCGGCTGTGGCGCGAGTGCATGCGCCGCTACGAGACGGTCGCGCGCGACGTCGGCGACACGGACGCGAGACTCATGGTGAGGGGCCGTGCGCGCACCCTGCGATGTACTGCGCGGAGACATTACTCTAGACACCTCGTCCCTGCCATTGTTACATACGTTTTTTTCTCTCATTTTCGTTAATAATATATTTGAACAAAAACAGTCCCTCAAACGGAGCAATTACATTTTGTCATTTGTTACAGATGTTCAATGTTGATAATTATTAAGGGAAATATCAATTTGTCACATTAATATGCAATGCGTCTTAAGTTGCGGGAGGCAGGGTGTGGGCTCTCTGTTTAATTTAAAGTATTGTTCAATAGGGATTACTCGTTTTTAAAAATAATTGCCATTAACTTTATCTATATTTTATTATTTCAAGTGTTACTTTGCAAAACTCCGTGGCTCAATGAAACAAAAATTTGCTAATTTCCGCTTGGTTTAACGTTAAATACTACGACTAAAGCGCAATCCCAACGCGTTTCGCTGTACGTGGATCCTCAGATGTTACGGGTTCGTCTGTCGGGCTGTCGAGCCTTTAACAAATTTATTTTTGTTTTATGTATCTGCAGGAGATGGAAAGAAGCTGATAAAATGTAGACTATATTTATTTGCCCGCAGCATTTTTTTGTCTGTGTTCAAATCAAACTGTGTGTGTGGTGCGCCAGGAGGAAATCAGCAAGCAGCGCTCGGAGATGGCGGAGATGGCGAGCATGTGGCAGGAGTGCCTGCAGCGCTACCGAGACATGAGCAACGACTTCAACTCGCTCAAGAAACAGGCGAGTTGTCCGATCGTCTGTTTACATTTCTTATTGTGTACCGACGGGGCTACTAAGGGTGGCCAATTAATTACATCGGCAATAATTACTTCGTCCGTTGTGTTTAATAATATTATAATTATAATCAGTGTTTTTCGATGGTGGTGGGGTGTTTGATCGTCGAATACAGAGTAAAGAATACTGTTATAAACACATGGAATACCAACAGACATGTCGATAATAGTTATTTGTATTTTTCACGACAAATGTACGAGAACATGTGTCGTATTGCAAATTGTAATCGATGCGTATATACGCACTCACGCACGCACTCGACTGTTTTCAATGCACGTGTAAAGCGAGCCTTGTGCCTGTCTTAGCTGGTGAATCCGGAGAGTCCACAGCGCGCCGCGCCGCCGCTGCTCTGCGCCGAGGGAGAGGGACTGCCCGCCATTCCTCCCTACCGCTTGCCGCCTCCCGCCTACCCGCCGGTACGTATTCCACTGTTCTGCTACTTGCGACGAGGCGATACAGTGCGACTCGGAGTCTATCTGCTGCCATAGCAGCTTCGCTGCGTTACGGCAGTTGTACCTGTGAGAGCCAGAATATTATGGGTGACAACATCTCATCATCTACGGCCACATTGTCATTTAACATCACATGAAACAGTTAACCTACTGTACATTGTGTTCGTCGACATTTCAAGAGATTAGTAAATGAATTATGGGATATTAATTTACATAATTGACTACGGCAGATTGGTACGCTCCAGCTATACCGTACTCATACACGGCTCCCTTGGCAACGAATGAAAATAAGTAATCTACATCAACACTACAGACCTAGATTACTATTATAAGAGTATTGCCTCCGTGGCTCAGTGGTTTACCCGCTTGCTTAGTAGCTAGCTACCATCCTCAATTTCAATCTGCCGTCATAACAGCATTGCTGTGATCCGACAGTCATATATGTGAGTCAGATGTATTCTGGCCGAACACGCTTTATCATCCACGAGCTCATTGTCACTTGACATCAAGTGAAATCGAAGCTGTAGCCTAGCATAACCTATAAATAGACAGCAATTATAAAATTTTTAAACTGAAACTCTGCGCCGATTGTTGCCTGCAACACCAGGAAGCTAAGGTGTTTCTGATATTAATAGGCGCCAACAGTCGAAGGGTTAAGTTTTTCTTCTTGTACGGCGGCATCGCCTGCACTTCGTCCAGGTGGCGTGCCCGATGACGTCCGGCGGGGCCGTGTGCGCACCGCAGCCGGCGGGGGTTGCGGCGGGCGCGGGGCTACGAGGGCGCGCTTCTGCGCCGCCCGCTTGGTGGTGGGCGGAGAGCGCGCCGCGGCGACGCTCCTCGCCGGAGTCGCGCGCCTCCAGGGAACGCCGCCAAAGGCGCAAGGAGCGAGGTACGCGCTCCATTCGTACGAGTTGTACTTACAATAACAACTTTTGTCAGTAGTTACATTGTAGAGGTTTATTCTCTTCACAAGGTATTTGAAGTCTAGCTTATTCTCTTTTGTGAACGGATTCACTCAACGAGCAAGTGACTAGCTTTAAAAAAGTTTTTATAGAGTATTAAATATCACTGATAGTTGAGATAATATAATAAAAGCGTAACTATGCACTGCAGCTGTGAACTAAACTGTCAGCGCGCGGCCGCAATGGTTAGAACACTTGGACTGCTATTTGCGGAGATTTCTCCGCAGTGTAAAGCTTAGAACTAGTAGGCTTCATAAATTACTCTGTAGGAAATGTGTTGTATGTAGAGGCACAATATATATACCCGTATTCTGCGAAAAGGCTCTCCTAATTCCGATCAAAGGCGTCGAGAGGTTGCAGCGTGGGTTTGTGTTGGACCACCAAAATGTGTAAAGTGGTGAATAAACAACGATTTTATCATGTTTCGGCAGTTATTTACTATAAATAATTATAATTTTCAGTCTTGGTTACATTTTCAGATGACACTCGGTATAAAGAAAAGCCTTCGAAGCCTAACGCAGCGCGCTCCGAGCACCGGCACAGGAAAAGGTAAGGGCGCGCGCCGAGGCCGCGACCGATGCAAAATCCTCCGTGGGGCGTGTCCGCCCAAATTACATTTGTGTTGTGATTTATTTTTGTTTGTGTACGTATTTTATCGATTTATATGATGTTATTATTATACATTCTGTGTTTACGCTTCTATTTTGTAACCGATTATTAAAAATGTGTTTTGTAATTTGTCTTTTTGTATTTAATAATTTATTTAATACTTTTTAAGGTTCTAACAAGCGGTAAAAATATTATTTATAAACCGCTTATGTATGTGAAAGATATGTTATATGAAAAATATTAAGATTTTTCTAAAGTGATAAATGCAAATATAAAAAAGCATGCAGAAAATAAGGATGCATTTACAAAAATAGATTTAAACTTTGTAAAAAATTGATGACCTATGTGCCTCTACCTTAAATACGGTCAAGTTAAATACATTTTGTGTTACGTTCGACGTCAACGAATTACTCGAAAGTAATTTTTAAAATGTAGACATTAACAAAATACTTCATTCACATCATATATTACAATGATATAAGTAATATTGTTCCGCCGTCATTCCTCACTCCCCTCCTCGGACCTTTTCAAATATATAAGTACAAAAGTATGCATGTATGAGAAGTGGTGGTAGATTTTTTCGATTTGCTAGCGAACAACCAAAAATTGTCAAAGCGGAAATGAACAAATTATTTTTTGTTTTTTTTTTTAAAAAAACAAAATTTGAAGGAATCTGTCCACATAAGATTGTTTGCAGTATGAATAATTTGAAATTATATTAGTAGTAGTCTAAATCAGTTACAATATACACAGCGGTACAATATAAAATAGGGAGAAAGAAGAAAAATGTAGCTTCGCGTTGTATATTCATAAAGGCATTTCTTACTTCCTGTCGCACAGAATGGCGCAGACACGCGCGACTTTGGTGGTATGGGTACATCATAGTGCTCAAAAAATAAAGGGATGCAATAAATAAAACAACATATAATTTTATATATTGATTTACTACAGTAAAAATATTTATCAAACATTTGATACACAAATAACTTTGTCGTTTTAACTTTAAAATGACAAAATTATAACAACGGTATAAGAATTGTATTAGCTGAAAGCTTGTACAGTAGTAACTAACAATATAATTATGACAAAACATTACATAAACTGTCGCAATACGTAAACGGGAATCTAATACGAATATATCTATTTCAGTCTATCGGATCGTCTCTTTTTCATAGTCATTCGCGTGCCCAAGATTCTCGGGCATGGAGACTTGAAGAGGCTTCCTAACCGAGTGATAATAAAACCGCCGAATGTTGGCATATGCATTAAATTATTTTACATTTGGAACTAGAGAAAACCATTACTTAACTAATATACGAGAATATAATCGACGAACAATTCAACACTTGCCACAAATATTATTATGTTAAAATTTAACAATGTTTTGGTATACATTTGAAATGTTACAAGCATTCCAATACTATTTTGAATTAAACTCGACAGTTCTGAACTTGAATGATGATGAAAATTGGCGACGGTGACGAATATCAACGTTTACGTTGATTTATGTATATATAAAATACGATAATACTACCACTATGGCCTATTCCTGTATTGGAAAGGGACATTTGATGCTAACGTATCAGCCAGAGAGAATACTCGTACAGTATTCTAACATTACGCAAAACAGGTCAAACTAGTGTTTGGAGCTATCAAGTCCTAGTCACCCTGCCAGAGTTTCTCTATTGCATGTATATTTTGATAATAGCAGAATCCAAACTGTTTCATGGACGGACAATCATTACCCATTTCGGATTCACTTTGGTGTTTTGTTACAAACAATATTTCCCACTTAAAGTATGCGTTTACCCGCCGCCAATGTATAAAAAGTGCCTATACTTTCTATATATTCAAGAAATAACTAGGTTACCTATATTAATTACCACGCTTAATGCTTATAATATTTCACAAATTCAAAACTATACCTAACTTGACTAAACTGCGTCGACGTGAATAGATAAATATATTAAGACTTGTGGTCTTCGATGAGTCTTCTCCGTGTACCGCGGGCGAGCAGGGTTCACAACACCAATGAATGTAGAAAGATATTGCATCAAGCAAATGTTACCATTCTATTGTGACTAACTCGAGTCATAGTCCATTTTGTACAAATGCAACTAAATAACAAATGAAACGTAAGTCGCTGCAGGATGGTATCAAATCAGCCAATACATCAGGAATATATTGATATGTACCCGTTAGAGGACAAGTAACGATAGTACAAAAATTAAACTACAACACCAATGCGGGATACTTAAACTAATTGATCATATTAATGACAAATATCACGATTACACGTTAAGGCAGTTTCGACGGAATACATTCACGAATTATATAACGTAGTCATTTTAATACACGCTTTATCTACGGAAAAAATACCCATTAGCATTGTTTTGTCCATATTCTTTCTGTGTCATGAAAGCTTTTCTTTGATTTTTTACTGTCCGACAATTATTTGAAATTTCATTAGTTGATATAAAACTATAAACATAAATATAACAAACATTCGAATGCAAAAATTTTTAGTAAAATTACTTTTATTTAGGTAATTTTTCAAACATTTTCAGAATTTTAAAGTCTCCGTGTTGTATTTTCTATGCCTGTGAAAGTTAAATATAAATGTATACTAAAGGAGTATGTTATACTTAACGTTTTGGCAACAATTACCGCACCGACTATGGCTTAGTATATGAAGATTAAACAAAAAAAGAATATATATTGATTTTATCTTCGTTGTATCAAACTAAAATTGGTCTAAGTATATAAATATATGTTATATTTTTAACAACACTACTTGTTGAAATATTATTTAGATTAAAAAAATTCTGTCTAACAAATTTGTAGTCTTTTGGCTGTACCGATTGCAGTCTTTTTCCTACACGAGAATAATGAAAAAAGTTTGTGCCATGTGATGCCACCACTAGCGTTGCGCGCCATTTTGATGTCAAAATATTTTCTTTTACCTCATCGTGCTCGCCAAAGGCACGTTTTAATTTTAATTTTTAACGTTGTGCGCGAAGATATTTAGTGTCATTTCCACTTAGGTAACATTTTATTTTACTTTTTTCACCGAATGCGGTCCTGACTCCTTATGTACACAAATATAACTTAACGTAATAACTTAATGCTACGGGTTTTGATAATAAATATAGTGTTTAATAAGATCATAAAATTAACACACGATAATTGGTTACTATTCACTCTGCTTTATCACTAGAGTCCGTGGCGAAATCTGTCGAATTAGTACACCTGAAAATAGAATACATTTCGTTATATTATTTAATAGATGACATTTTTATTGTGAAATTTGAGATAGCCTTGTACATGACAATATCTTTGTAACTAAATAAATGTTTTGATGGGTATTATCATTCGGTACTTAAACTGTGTCCGCAATTATTGCGAGGTATAGAAATAACTTTGATTTGAAATTGCAATTCATAATTCGGGTATGATTAACACGTTCCCTGCCACATGTAGCGTATGCGCACGCAACACGCTGTCGTTGAAACTTTTGACCCAGTGTTTTCTAAAATAATTACTTTGAGCTTAAATGAAATACAAACAACTTTAATCAATATTAAAATTTAATTAAATTGTTAATTACTGAATATTGATTAAAGTTGGATTGGTTGGAAGGATTGACATATTACATATTGTCTCCTATTTACGCCTCATAAGACCGCAAGGGAAAATATTTATAAACGCAGTGGCAAAATAAGTTTTAAATAGGTATAATCTATGTGATCACAGGCGTTTATCAAAATTTATATAGTGTTGTATTATGATATGTTACTAGGCTTTTCGTTTAAAAAGCTACTTTAGCTATTATCAATTGCAAATATGTAGGCCTAGAAAATTATGTTTTTTATAATTTTCTATTATTACATCTTGTTTTATGTAATACTCGTCTGTCACAATATTTTGAACATTGGTTTTAATATAGCTACAAATATTCCCATTTATAATATCCCAATGCCTTTCTAACTTTCACCACCGTCTCGAAGGCGATTACTATTTGTGACTACATCCAAACCATCATGGAGGACATTGTTGAAACTACTATTATCCCGGCTGTAAGGATGGTACAAGAATAAACTAGCTCACCTTTACCCCATAAGCCATCTCATAGCCACCTTTGCTCTGCATCTGATTCTGGATGGAGTGCAGCAACGACGACGGCATGTCAACGTCAGTAGAACCTGGAATTAAAAAAAATAAAAGTCAATAAAAATTTTTAAAAACAACAATAAGTTTGCATTCAGCTCGTATAGATGCAAAATTTTATATCTTTTATCACTTGTATCACTCACTTAGCATTCGTTAGACTAACATTATTTTAACAGTTAAACCAGATAAATAATAAACAGTACGTAATCGTGACAACGTTAACGCTGGAGTTTCTTTGCTATTAAATATTATAATGGCAGCATTATAATATTTAATAGCAAAGAAACTAAATATCAAAAACATATACGTGCAGGATAATGGAAAGATTTTGTAAAAAAATGTAAACCAAATGTAATATTAACAATGATTATTTATTAGAAAAGACCGCAGATGGTCTAATAAGATCCTAAATCATATTTTTTTTGTCAGGTATAATTTGAGCTTCACGCGTGTGTATATAATTTCATAGTTTAGAGTTGGGAAAGTTCCCTTTCTGCCGCCATTTTTGCTCAACATGCAAAGTTAGGATGGAAGCGGTATTGCACTTTTAAGTAATTTTAATAATATAAAACGCGTACGGGTGACACACCAAACCTAGAGTATCTTAACGTATCAGAGAACGAAACGCTGCTGCCAAAATAATTATGATGGCAATGAGTCAGAGCCGCGGTGATCTTGCGCTCTTACGCAACCGCCTCGTGATTGCAGAAGACAATAAATACTATTATAATAATGATCATGTTTATCGCCTCTTTATATTTTAAGTCTTATACTACAGTCAAAAAATATTTGTCGACATATAATTTAGAAGCTTTACAAGAAAAAAAGTGAGCGAATACGCGATGATTTGGTTTTTAAAACTAATGATATGAAACGGTACAGTGTGGTATTATTATGCACTAAGCCGTCATGAATCAAGATTAATAGTTTTTTTTTCACTTCAAACCGTCACCTTGTCGAAGTCTAACATCATCGTGGATTGTTTGTAAACATATCCGACACAACTTCATCATTTAAATTTAAATTACGCGACTCCAGGCGACTGGATACACCGGTCTGGTCTGGACAGCTCTTTAGTAACGTTTAAAATCATTTCTAATAAAAAAATATCAACAATTATGTTACAAAGTAAACTATATTAGCGATGCCTTAGTTGTCATAGCGAGATTTCGATATAGGTCTAACAACTTTTTATACACTTTATAGTGCTACTTTATGTTCCCTATGGACATGGACAGTAGCAAGAGGCATTATAGTTTGTCTATTCAAGACAATACGATTCATTTTTCGTATTGTTTATACCTTTCGTGTCAAATCATTAGCAGTTAAGTAAATTACGCGACTATGTATATAATAAGTTCCCACAACTGTATTTCAATCAGATAAGATTGAAATAGCAATCGTTACCACGTATCACACAAGTTCAGTACAAAGCCACCACAATACATTAAGTACTAATTTATGCATTTATGAGAACTCGTCTGACTTCATATACGAGTAACATAAAGATATAAGTGGAAACGTTACATTCACAATTAGTGATTAACTTTTTTAACATACAGGTATAACTATTTTCTATGTTGAATTCACAAAAAATAAAGTACGTTCTTGAGAAATAAACCTTGTAATTTGAATAACAAAACATAGAAAATTAGATATATATTATAATTTTCCATAATGAAACTGGTTTATCAGTATTATTCATAACAAATATTACGGGCCCACCAAAGTCAGTGTTGCGTGGGAAGGCAAAGATAGAATGTAGCGATAAACAGTACGGAAATAAATATAAAACCACTGTCTATATATCTCGTGTCAAACGCTATGGGACATAAATAACAAACTACCCATCGACTTGAAACGTATATTTTTTATCTCTAGTTATTTAAGAACGTTATATTGATGCGACAAAATTCGTGTATACCACAATACACAGCTAGAGACCGTTTGCATAATAATTAGGTATTATGTTTTTATTTACATAAAAACACTAGTACAACATTTGCATACTTTTGTAAAGACGCTTTAGTAAATTGCTTATCGCTTTAACCTTGTGTTGACAGGGGCAGGTCGTTACCGAGTATGTATCGAATATATATATATATATATATATAACTGAATCAACACGATTCTCGTTAAGTGGTGATCTCCGTGACTCCGTCAAGGCGGAGGTCACAACGCTCACTGTAACGCTCTTGACCCCGACCCTTTGTTTCATCTGTTTTTTTTTGTTTGCTATTTTACGCACAAGGTCTTTACGTTTAAAAACTACTTAGGTAACTTATCTAAATATGAATGTATTTCGAAAGGTATAATGATGTTTTTGGTAATTATTTTACAAGGTAATAAATATATTTATATAATAAGATTTTTTTTCTCAATTTTTCTTGACAAAGTAACGAGACGTGTATTAATTTTATGTGATGGTGAGTGATACTCTTCATCAAGTCGTCTTACTACGATGCATACGCAACACCACATCAGCAGCACTTCTAGTGCGTAAGATGTTTAAACCTCTTTAGTAAATGCACAATAATGCTTAGCGGTAGTTATAAAAGCTGTGATGGTCTCTCACGTATACCTGATATTGTATGTTCATATGAGCAATAAAGACAGATGACAGCAGAAGTAGTTATAAGAGTAAGGAAGAGATACAATTGTTTTAATTAATATTGAAAAATATAATCGACTTATTTTTAACTACACCGCTTTTACTGTCACCGTGGAGCATTGGCTAGGCCACTATCCTTGTTTCGCGGTGGTCTGTGTTTTGATTCCCCTGTCGAAGTAAATCTTTTTTTTATATATTTAAAGATGATTGGTATAGAATAATGATTGGTATAGATAATCAAGGCATTGAATGTGATAAGATTACCACATAACAAACAAACGATCTTTTGTCTATTAGAAAAAGACAACTCTCTTTTTTTCTGATAGACAAAAGATTTTCTCCCGTATAATGAATGTATATTTGAAAAACTCGCGAAACCAATGCTCAGTTTCAAAGCGCGATTATGCATTTAATGTCATATTGTTGGCTATGGTATAACGTTCCCAGGGCACAATGGGCAGGTCAGCACGTTGGATAAGAACCGTGAGATGCTCCATGAATAGAAGTAATCCAATGTTACTTGGAACGGGGAAATTGTCGAGGTCAATACAATCAGTTCGCTGTAGGCCCTGCAAAATTCATTTTATTATTGTAAGTTCTGTACGAACTGTTCCGTCCAGGTTTGAAGACCAAATATAGACTATGAGATGATTTAAATTTTACTAATATATTTCACTTATAAAATGATAAATGGCCAAGTGTGATTTTGACTCGCTTAGTCGAGAGTCCCGTACTATAAATACCTATAAAATCATGTTTCCTTTTACGTATTATTTGTTGTAACCATTACGGTTAGATAAACACAATGTGAGAAAATTTCAAGATTCTATTACGTTACATGAAATGGAGCCAGCTGATAGATGGGCAGACATACAAACGGACAGCGAAGGCTTAGTAATAGGTTTCCATTTGTAACCCCTTGGGTCCGAATTCTAAAATATAACAATAATTGTCTCCTAAATTTCTTTGTAATATCCTCTGTGTTTCTCTTTGGAAGCGTGATTTATTTTTTATTACATTGATTTTCTCATTCAAATCTGGTTCATGAACAAACGTGTTTTAACTACTATTTTTGTCACCGCACACCGCAACAAATACGCCAGGGTGACCTCCGGAATGTGGTTCCAATGAAAAAGTATATGAAGGCTATAGACATCTATCTAACAATTGCCTAGGTCTTGCATGACAGACTTCAGACGTTTAGATTATATCTAATGGCAGACCTTAAGCAGGTATAGTTCCATAATTAGCATTTTTCTTAATTAATTTCAGTTAAAACGGTAGTAGCAAATTGTGACAAATACTACGACAGACTGGAAATGACCCACCTAATTTTCTTTTATATTCTAAATTAGAATTGTACGATCAAATTCACGTTTAAATTAAGTGTACTTTCGTGCTGCGGTAGCTGGCTGTTGCATCATACCAACGGACGGACGGTTTAAATATAATGTTATAATAACCCAACTTGATTAATAGCTTTGTGTTTGTATAATGACCCATATGGACCAGTTTCGCAACCGTCGGCGAGGAAAAATTAAGATGCTTTATGTATGCGTGAATTGGGTTGCGTTGTTATTATCGTTAAGCTATCGCAACGTATGATGTTTTTGATGGAGTTGGTTAGTAATTCACGTGCACATCATCACATTTCTGCCCTTGTTATCATAATAGCAGTAAGTCGTCAGTCTTACTATTACCATGACTTTTTTTATTGTACCGTGAACTAGTAATCAAGAACTTCATGCCGTTATTTTTAATTTATCTTTGTCTTAAATATTTGCAAAGACACGTTAAGCTTAACATAAATATACAAAAATTGATGAATTTCAAAATAAAAGTTCTGTTTCCCACGTTTACAGTTTTATGGCTTACTGTAATTATAATAACGGGGGCAGATTTATTTTTAAAGGACCCATTCCATGTGAAAAAGACATAACAATTAATATCCCTTTAAATAGATACAAATTATAGACAAATATACATAACGGGTTTTATGAAATACAAGACGATGAAACAATTATTCTTCTCCAAGGCAGTCGCAAGGTAAAAACGACCAAAGTGGTTAAGCTAATACGAAGTCAAAATTTATATTTATATACCGCAGTGTCCTAATATTCAAACTATATTGACGAATCGCCATATTATAAAATACTACCGTAAATTAGCAAACGATGTTGCATGTTTGTTTGTTCAGTGAAAAAGTTTCAAAACTTAATTATTATTGCCTGTATAAGCCTATTGCTATCGAGAGGGCAATAAACTTTAGTATTTAGAGATAACAGTGCATTAACAACTTTCTTTGTTGAGTTAGTCCGAGACAATGAATTCTTTTAGGACAACGTCAAGTTCTTCACATGTTCCAAGTTTATTTATTTACTTTATATAAAATATAAGTACGTTAGACTTACATAATACTTTTTTATATAATTTACTGCTTTTTTTACACGTGGAAGTTTATTTTTGTTTTTTTTCTTCTGTACCTCCCTAAACGTTTCCTGTTTTTCAGAGTCAATGGCAGAAACTGTGTTAACACTAATTCTTCCCTCTATTTTTTAGGAATGGCCGGTGGAGGAGCCTGCGGTTGTTTCTTGCGTTGTATAATAATGAAAATTTGTTAGCGAGACGATAAATTTTTCAATTCAATTCAATTAAATTAAAACTATTATTTAATACGTATGTAAACACACACATATAAGCTGTTATTTAACACGAAATATTTGAAATTTATTTTACATGCGGCGATATGATTTCCGATGGTCTAGGGGCCATAATCATTAGGGTCACTAGCGCCGTGGGAGTTTTCTATGCCCTTAATGGCGATGTGATTTGAAAGTATTACAAATTGATTAACTTTTAACGACAATATGCCAACACTCGTGAGGCAATAGTCTAAAAGACTAAAGACAAGCCTTAGAGCTTTAGTACTAAGGATTAAAGGTTACAATGTCAAATACAAATGTGTGTAATTATGAAATTAAAATGAATTATTTAAAAATTACAATAATTGCCATTCAGGTATATAGTTCTGTAGAATGGATTCCTACATGAGATGAACGCGGAATTTTACGTACACAAGTCCCTCAATTTGCATGGTTTCTTTTATCCTATTCTGATACATTACTCTACTAACTACTAAACTAATTTTTTTTTAGAGATTTAAAAATCGTTTAAACGCGAAATACTCTTATTCACGTACCGTGCAAAACGAGACACTTGTGTTTTCAGTTCGGCTTACTTATATTAGTTGTTTTAACCCTTTGGGAACGGGGCCGCTCGGCGAGCGAGCGTCACTGTGGATGAGAGGTATTGGAGTGCGCAGAAAAGGAAATGAATAGGTTGAACGTGATAAAAACTTATGTTTAAGTTTAAAAAAAGTTTATGTTTAAGTTGAGCGGCTATATGCCGACACGCGTCCGGAACGATAAAACGGCTTGGACGGCTATATGCCGTCACTCGTCCCCAAAGGATTAATTATTTCTTCGTATAGACAGTTATTCTACTTTGGTACGGTTATATAATATGATATATTGTATAAAGTTTATCGCGCGCACATGAAGTTAAAGACTTGACGTTAATGATGTGAATTAAAGTCTTGTCATTAAATTCCATCAGTTGCGATGCAATACGCAGATCTAATAAGTCCTCGTGCGTATTAGAAAGCTTGCAATCACAGGCGACTGAGTGCCACCGCTTTCCCGTGTCGCATTGAAGTCTAGATGCTAATGTAATTAAAGGAAAGTAACTTTACTTTCAGGACTAGTTATAAAACACCTTCTAAACTCAAAACGTAATAATTTATATTTGAAAAGCAGAAGAACAAAATTGATTCAATATTACGAACGTATTATACAAGAGTAAATAGCAGTAATCACAATGCCAGATGTTCCCATGATGTAGTCTAACCTTAGCCAACATTAAACTTAGGGTAAGGAAATACAGATTTACAGTTATATATTTATTGTGAAGAGTATCGAGTTTGTTGATGCATTTCGGAGATACACTAGAGAGATCTTCCATTAAATTGCGCATTAACCAACAAACTTCTTTAACTTTACGCAGCAAACGCTCTCATACCACCATTGTAGTTCGTTCAATGCTTGTGACGTTTGAAACGAGGCAGTGACAATCCCATCGCCAAAGAAACAAATTTCTATTGTTACAGCTATTTATGTGGCCACATTGTCCTGCATCCATTGTACGATATACATGTATAGGTTATTTATATCCGTATTTATGTGTTCGCAAACAAAGGGATCTTGGACTTTATGCATTCGCATGCGGAACGAGAAGCCGGTAATGAAGCGTGTGCTGAGTATAGTTTTAAATGTAAACGATTCGGAGTCTACTGGAACATTTTATCATTTCTGCGGATGTCATGTTCCGCATTTTGAATAAAGAGGAATCAATTATATAAATAAAGGCTAATTTAAATAAAAATAATACTGTTACGTAATGGCATTAGTGTCGAATGTACATTTTTTAAAAGAATTGAATCTTTGTATACGCTAGCAGATCTATTCCTATGCTTATAAAATCAAATGTAGAATAATTGAAAAACAAATTCAGTCAACGAATTAGATCCACAGCAACCGAATAGATCACCGTTCCTCAAATTTTGTATGTTCTAAATTAATTTCATCAAACGTTAAAATCGCAATCATTATAATTATTATACTGATAGGTGCTCTAACACCAGTTCTTCAACCCTTATATGCGCAATGTTGTCATTTGTCTATAAGTCAATTTGCAATTCTCTTCATTCGAAATTCATTCCTATGGTATGATTGTGTATGCGATCTCGCAGGCGCAATGCTGACTGTGCCCAAATAAGAGCTGGTTTCTAGCGCCCAAAAGGGGGGAGTGTCCACTTTCAGAAGTACTGGTGAGCGAATGCTCCTGCGCAGTGAGTCAGCGGACTCGCCCACGTCGGACAGCCGTGCTATTTCCGACTTCAGACAGACGCAGGAACATCTTCGGAACTTTATGTGATGCTTTGCAAACGATACGCTCTACCATTTTCTATTCTTATCGCGTATTTCTTTTGTATATTATTATTTAGTTTGGCACATAAATAATAATTTCGATATTTATTCACTTCACAAAAACAGATGACATGTTATATATATTTAAGATTTTTTTAATAACATTTAATATGTAACACAATTTATATCAAAGAAATGTGTGGAGAATAAAAGGACATTCAAACAAGCAAAGAAGACTATTTGTAATACTAAAATAAAGTAATTCATGATATATCTAAACCGAATATAAGGCGATACATTTAATATACTTAAAGCGACCATTGTATTGTAATAGACCGAAGTTTTACAGCTTATTTTTCTATCAATATTTTGGCTATCACAATAAGCGGCTACATTTTGATCTACTTTTTTTTATTCATTGTTGAAATGTCTCTCTGTAGATTATGTATAGATATTATTTACATAAAAATAAGTCATTTGATAATTATAACTTGATAAAATTAATAAGTGATTTTTTTTTGCAATTTCCACTTTCTTCTTTCTTACTCGTGGACGTAGAACTATTTCCGGCGTCGTCGAACGTCTATCATTCGAAGATGCCACGTATAGTAGCGGAACACGTTGAGGTTGTATTTTAGTCATTATATTTGCGATTAAAAGAATGGAAATTAGAAAATATTTTTTTTTCTTAAGTCATGGAGCTCCGCAAAGTAATGCTTGGATCGTTAGATTATCATTTCATTCTAAAATTTAATTTAGTTATTTACATTTTTGAGATGCGGTGCGTTATAATTTTAGTTTTATTTTATATGAACAAAATATAATCTTTTGTTTCGGTAACAATTACCGAATAATGACAATGACCGTTATGCTATTTGAAAAAACAAGAGAAAAAGGTATCATGAAAAACTGCAACGGGTTCCGCTATTTAACGGCTATTTAGCGCAATTTTTTGCTAGACGTCACGACGACCTGTAGTGACGCGCCGCGATATAACCGATATGACACTGGTGACGATTGGTTTCAACGAATCGTAATTGTTTTTTTTTATATTATTAATTTAATACATTTTAATAAAAAAACGTATACAAACTATTTGTATGAATAGTAGATTTTTGTTGTACCGCATGATACAAACTAGATGTTTAGATACATTATATTAACACTTATGTCGCTCACAACTTATTAAAAGCATAATATAAGTCCTAAATATTATTCTTATAAAAATGTCCCTATATAATTAAAAGGGGGATAGGTTTTTATTCAGAACCATCCTGTATCTTCTTGAGAAAGGTTAAAGTGCAAAAGTGATTTTTTTATGAAATATCCTATGTACACATACTTGTAATCATCAATATTTAACGTCTACGTTATTATATCAAATTATTATTTATGTTTGTTTTATCCAGTTGTTAGGAGCGACGAATACCATTAAGATTTTTAATTGTACTCCCATCCCTCGTAACTTACTTCTTGGTAATACAATATAGAATGAATAAGTAAACAAAGAAAAAAGTATTCCTATTTATTATCATACTATTGCTTGTAAACAATTCGAACGATTAAGCATTTTATTTGTAGGTTTAGATAACACTTCCAAGCATGTACGTGCAGCTAGATTGCTATTATCTATATCTGAACGTCGAACCACAGGTCGGCAGTTGGTGGGGTGGCGCATACCGCTCGCGCCATACGAGTGCGCGGTTCGTCCGCCGAGCTCCGAATTTGGAGCGCGTGTTTGTTGAATCGTAATGAAGCTTTATGTAACCCTGTGTATGGGTCGTGCGTTCAATATCATACCCAACTGATACCCCATAAAGTTCGCAATCCCTTACAGCGCGCAGCTTTCAAATGCCCGAGGAAAGATCGGCTACGTCACTCTTAGTCTGCATGAACATTAATTAAATTATTTGCACACAAAAGCTAATCTACGGAATTGTATTATACTTATTTATAAGAAAAGAGACTTACAAAACCGTTGTTTATTGGTAAAACAAGAATTATTAAATTAGCACATTTATTTCTTTTAAACAATTGTAACACGACATAAATCTTAAAGATATAAAAAGCTTTCCTTAAGTAATTATGTTAATAATATCGTTTTCACGTAGTAATAAAAAAAATAAAATGAGAGTTGCATTCCGACCATTTGATAAAATATTGAGATGACGATAAAAAAATACCACAAAGTTTAGTCGGAAATCAATAGGTGAAGAATTCATTAATTTTTACATTAATTCCAAACATTGTTTGTACAGAGTTATTATTTCATATCTTAAACTTTAAAACGTCTTCTGTAGAAAATGTTATCTGTAATAATAAAATTATTTTTTCCTCCTCTTTTCTTTAACAGTTCTTAAACGAGGGTCGACCTTCAATTGCCAGATAGACTGCAATCACTGTGATAAAACATTATAAAAACAAAACAAAACTATAAAATTTATTCGGTTTCCTTTATCCAATTACTAAACTTTATTCGTAATTAGTGCTTAGTGGGACGTCTACGTCTGGTCAGATAGGTGCATTGCACCTTTTCTTACAAGGTGCTTTTAGTATGTAAACTTTCTTAATGATGATGAATGTTTGACAATTATTAACGTTAGAGTTTCATCAGTTAAATTGTAACTTGAATGAACAATAAAAACATAATCAGGATAATGGATACAGAAAGTTCCGTGCACGATTGTTTTTTGTCTTAATGGAGTCACGCTAGCTGGTTTTGTAATTAAAACGAAATCTATATATATAAAAGTTAACGTCTTACCTGGTCTACTGACGAACTGAACCATAGTATATTAACGTACAGCCTAAACGCAGAGCCGAGAGATATGAAATTTGCAGAATGTTTTTTTCGTGTTATGTAAGTATCTGAGAAGTTTTCACTAAAAATTATGAGGTTTTTGAAATTCCACTCCTAAGAGCGGGAAAGTGAGGACTCAAATTTGAATGATTTTTTTTTATCTGGCACGTTGGGCTCGAAAAATGGTGCATATAGAGAGGCAATAATATTTATATTAATTGAGCTGTTGGCACCAAATTTTGTAGCATTAAGGTTTATATTATTAGTTTTTATTAAAATTACTGTTTGTCCTCTTACGTGTACTTACTATTCTGAGCGAGATTCTCGATATGTACAGTGACATCGTAATAATTTTAAATCACAACTTGGATCAAGTCTCTACTTATCTGATGTATTACTAGAATGTTATTAATATCTGGCCACAACATTTAGTTTATAGTATAGAAGAAATGACAAATTTATTATTATAATTATTATACAAATTTTAAATTAAATTCTTAAAAACATCTCGTTTCAGAGATTATAAATGTTCGCGTCCGAATACAACGTGGGTGTCTTCGAGCATAAAATGAATAGGCTACTTATAGGTTTGTCCGCTTTACCACCAAAAATTACATTATCATTTAACACCAGGTGAGATTATAGTGAAATACAAACTTATAAAAAGTAGAAAAAAATATAAATGTTTATTAACACTGTTAAAATAAAACTACGTCGATGATTGTAAGAAGTAATATTTCCAATTAACATGCGTATGGGAATCGCAACTGTCCTTTAAGCTATCGTTTACACCGCCTCCGGGAGGTCACGCGTTATCGATCGAATGACAGCGCTTTATCCGATATATCATCAGAGTTGATATGAAGACGATAGCTTTCAAGTGGCGTTAGTGTGATAATCCGATATCCGCAAGCTAAACAGCTTGTCTGATAGTGTTACGACATTTATATCAATAATCGATTTTTAAAATATTAACAATACACAATTCTTCCAATATTATTTAAATCGATTCGAACATATGATTTTAATTATTTTATTTATATTTCTTATAGTGACGGTGGAAAGAATAACATGAACTTGTTTAACAATAGCAGCAATGCCAGGGAGGATTCTACCGCGCAGGGATAGTTTATCAAAAAAAATTTGCAAGGTGTATACAATATCTGGTGATGAGTTCGGACGTTGAAATGGAGATTTCAAATAAATTTTTCATTGTAAGGAAAAAGTAATTAATGATTTTCATACAATATAACGTTTTCCCGAGTGATTTGACAAATTAATATTTTTCTTATTGTACCAAAAATGTTACACATGAGTGTAATAACTCCTTTCATTAATTAATAATGCTGTTTTTATGGTTTCAGTTACCTAATTGATTCGATTCATATGTTTATTACACAATTGTTATCTGAATTGACAAAACATATATTGCGAAACTGTGCCAACTATTTCTCCATCTAATAATATACGTAGACTAGCCTGTTCTACAATAAGCATGTTACAAATACAGCAGTAATGTTTAAATAAAAAAAATATATATAATTAAGCAGAATATGGATGGCGTGCATTTGTATGTGTGCGACTAGTTGATTCAGTTCGTTCACCTTGGCTTGTCTAATCAACGTTTAGTGCACCTAAACCATGTCCTGGTAACTGTATTTCATTAAAAGTCGTTTGTAAATAAACAAAAGAACGGTGAAGTGATAACTTTGTAATGTTATTATATTCCAAATACAAACGGAGAGTCCATGTTAAAAACGGCAATTTGTCACAAAGTGAATACAGAAAAGAAGACGTGGACACCTTCGGCAAATGAATGTATAGACTTCCTTTAGGCACACTTGTCATACAACCGGCTATGTCGAAATTCACCCACATACTTAAGATACTACTGATATACTTTAGTAAAAAAGAGCTTTTATTCGTGCGATTACTCGCTTACAATGTTGTTTTAAACATTAGGCATCACGCTCCTGCTTGGCTAGGGTGGTTATTTCTTTTATATATTAGGATTAATACCTCTTCAGTATGTGTGACAATATTATGAGGCAGGGAATAAAAGTTCCATTTAAATTTTAAGCCCCTTATTTAGGGGTAGAATTTCGAAATCCTTCATAGTAGATAACTACACATAATTTTAGGTAAGTTTTCGCAGGGCGGTATATACGAGTAAATTCTATTGCATCATAAAAAAAGGAACAACACTGCCAACAAAACCAGGTTTTGTTGTCAGTTGTCGGATATTTTTCATCTTCAATACTCGTATACCGTTACAAAGATTTATCACTGTTTGCATAGACACGATAGATGTGAGACAGTAAGACTACTTAATTTCATAGACACTGCTTAATAGGTCCGGCCATTATAGTTCTTTATGGGATGTAATGGTAATGTGAAAGCGAAGTTATATGATCACGTTAGATAACGCTTTGCGGTCTTTCTATTGAACCAGCCCTAGTAGACGCTATGAATATATATTGTCGATTAACTATGTATTAGTCCAGTTGTGTTTGTTGTTACGTTATTTAGTTGCTATGTATTTTTTTAAATTTCTTATCGCGCTCCCTCCTTGCCTTTTTGGGCCCATGACACGTAATTAGTTGTTATTGTTTAAATAATTTAGGCGACGATTGATCAATATTCCATTCGGAGAATGGCAAATCGACTAAGTTTTATAAAATTAAATTAAGTAGAAATTAAATACATTCCCCAGACTTTCCAAAGCAAATTTCTGCGTAAGAACTATACGACCCACGTGGAACGTGTTTATAGAGTGCAGTTCATATTCTGCTTTACTTCAATGTATTTTTGTGATAAACTATCATATGAACTCTTTTTATAATTTATAAGTTACTTATTCAATATGTTAAATGTGATAGAGGTCAACAATCTATCGAGTTTAACTCGATTTCTTTGTCTTAAGAAGGCATGATGATTTTCTAACATAACTATACGACGGCTACTAGACCTGACGACGTTGCTCGTAGGGCGGCAAACATACAATCATGGGTTCACGAAGTATTGTGTATCGACAAAAGTAATGAAAAACAAATTCTTATAAATAATTTGACACGTGAACTAATTGTATAATATTCTTGGCTAGTTGTTTACCGTTCAACCCAAGGTGGTATGGTATAACATCAATGTCCTAATCGCCTGATGGGAGTATCGGCGACCATAAGCTGGTACACGCCGGCGTGAACGGTTTAAAGGTAATTTATTAGCTAAAAAAGTTTGTGACATACCTATATGTCCCGTGTGTTGGAAGTTAGTCGGTGCGCTGATCATGGACCTGTCTATTCTCCGGCGCGTGCGCTGCGCCTGCGCAGCGGGCTGGTAGCAGCACGCGAACCACTGCAGCCACATTTCACTGCCTGTCGTCGCCATTTATTTTTCAAAGTTCACAACACCGCACTCACACAAGATGGCCGTCACCCCAATAAGGTGCGCTTTCGCAATATTTTTTTAATGGCGTTTAAATTATTCGGCCAAATAGTAAGCTATATTTGCACTCAATTTGTTCAGTGGCAGTGAACACTACACAATTGTATGGTTTCCTCGCTAGCGACAGAATATCTTCTTAAATGTCGTTGCGAGCCGTCAGTGATCTGTCGCTTACTGATAAAGTTGATGGCATGTCTCTCCAGATAAACACTGCAACAAGAGAAAAATATCGTCAATTCTGAGAATCGAATATTTGGTAAAATATTTGTTACATCTTCAATAGGCGGTTGTGAACATTAAGATAAAAATTATCGGAACAATTAGATAATAATACGAATCCTCGTCGTAGAACAAAGATGAAGATTTAAACCAAAACAACTAATTAAGTATTACTCTGTAAATAAACAAGTGACGAAAGACATTTGTTATGAGAACAGTTTATTCAAAATATTTCAAAGGACATAAAAAATTTACATTAAAATATTATAATTGATACAGAAACATGGTAAAGTTATAAATTAAAATGCAATTTTATCAGTAAAGTAGTTATAATGAGGGTTGATAGAGAAAGGAAATACCATCATTCACTTGTCATGAACTCTGTTAACAAATACAGGAAACAAATTTATAATTCATGTTCAAAAGTCATGTTTATACTGGATTTTCGAACAATCAATTCAATCGATATAATATTATAACGTTTCACGTTTCTCAAAATTTCCGCCAAAGGTAGTAGATACATTCCGTAACGGTGAAGTGTGACAATAAAATATTTTTCATTCGTAATCCCTACAACGGTTTTTTAAATATAAAAATAAGAATTTGAATAACTATAGCTTCGCCGATAGTAATCTTGATTGACAACATTTATAACGGCAGTTTTTCCTTTCTTTGTAGCCCATAACGAGAGGTCACGTTTCATATAGTCTGTATATTATTACGATTCTGTTCCAAACCTCTCGAGTACGTTAGTACTTCTCTTACATATCATACGAACGTAATACGAAGACAAAAACTTTCTCCAATTGGTGTGATATTTTATTAGTCTTTGCTATAACATCTTTAGTATAAATATAATTAACAGTAGATTTACCGATACATCTTTAAGCTTTATTTTCAAGTCTGTAGTAATTTTGTATACTATTGTATTCATTTTCTTATTTTGCAGTAAAATGTACAGAACAATAACACCAAAGGCTGTATAAAAAAAGTCAAACACACATTAGTATAGGAAACTTTTTATCTAGGTTTGGTCTGTGAAATCTTGTGTTAAGCATTAGCGTTATATTCTAAATATTATTTAACATTGCTTACCTATTATTTGGTCTCAGACTGCACAAGTATTCTACGATTTATATCCTTTAATTACATCTCCATATATTTTCAGATCGAAATAAAATGAGTTACCGATATACGACAAACAAATACTTTAATAACAATTCCGCTTCAGTAAGAATGTACGCAATTCTTTAAAAAGCCATTGTAAAAATTCAAACCTCTAACATCATACTAACAAGAGTTTCAAAGAGAATTAATCAGATGTATTAATGATGTCATCAAATAGTATTTGTAATGAGTAATGTATTATTTAAGTGCTCATTACGATCATTTGTGTATTGTTACATTACGAATGACTAAACGAATTCAAGACCTAGATAGAACGCGTAACTGTACACATTTGTTTGATATTTTCTTTTTATCCATGGTGTATCACGGTAGCCTCTAATTTATCATTTATTAGATTTACAGCGATCAAACTCGTCGCATTCCCTAATTAGTCTACATTTGTAATAAAAATTTCAAATTTTTCTCTACATATTCTTTTTATAATCGCTTGTACACTATATATATTATAAACAATTTCATTATTTATGAAAAATGTGCCAAATTTTGAAAATCTTTACCGTACCGAAGACTGCGCTTTATTGTAATAGCGGTTTGTATTCTCTCATCGGGCGGTTTAATGATTTCTTATCACGATAGCTGTTTCGAGGAATCAATAAATGTAAAGAGGTATTTATGTACTGGGACTTGATAATCTTTAAAAGAATCTACTGTTTACTCTAAGGTCAGTAATACAGCTGCGACTCTCCAGGTGTTATTGCTGTTCATGAGCGACAGTAATTATTTACATGAGTCGCTTGCCCATTTGTCTTTATTATTTGTATGTACGGTCATAAGCTTAGTCCCGAATTCAAAAAATCGTAAATGCTACAGGCGTTATATATATATACGAGTATCAGGTGAGTGTTAAATTTAGCAGGACGCGATCGTTTAGCGCGAATCGTGTATTAGACGAGACTTCGCAGAAGAACTGTTAATAAATTTTGAAGTTTAAACAGATATTCAACGCTCTAGAACATTTATCTGCGCAGCGCAACATTTACTTTGAAGTAAAGGATCGTTGAATGTTGGATTAAGTAGTGTTTGTTAATTTGAAATAAGAAAAGATCTTGCAGTTCTGACTAGTTATTTAGATAATCCGTCACTACATTATAAATAAATGCAGGATTAATAGATAGACATTCAATGAGGAAGAACAATTACTACATAAAACATGAAAAGATCAGCGCTGTAGACTGTATATGATCAATATTAAAATTAAATGTTACATAAATACCCCAGAGACGTCAATAAATTACGCAAGTCTTTACGGTACAAGTCATATTGTCAAATCAGATCATTCTAGTTTTAAACATTCAAAGCCATGGTCATATGCGCGTAAATGTTAATTAAGCGGCACTCCACTAAATCTAAGTGCCATAAAGATAAGGGGACCCCATTAAACGTTTATCGGTCTGCTTCAGATGCCTGGGACTTACGTCAGCTAACTAGAGCAGTGAAAGTCTACTGTGGATCATCAAATGTCGATAGACATCAAACATAGGTGGGAAAATGAACTTTAAATCGACTCCCGTAAATATGTTTTTGTCAATTTATTATAAAAATGCTTCGATTCGAATGGAAAACGAAAGCGATAAGGCTAAAGGTGACAGGTGCATATAAAATTGTTCACAATGAAGAAATCAAGAAAGTTTATTCAGATCAACATTAATTAATTTTTAAAAGTAGCAATCTGTTAACATGTTGAATCAGGAAAATGCCCAGGAAGCTATAAGATTGCGTTGTAAACGAGACGGCTGTTGTTTGGCAGAAACAGGCGGTGCAGTTGTTACCCACTTCACAGTTTCTAACATTCTATATTTCATAATCCCTACGCAACATAATATCTGTTCGTCTCTTAGAAGCGGTGGAATTTATAGGTCAGAAATTTGCACGCTACCGATAGGCGGAACAAACAGACGGAAAAATCTGCTATAAATGTAAACAGACGAATGAGAAGAAAAATATCAAAAATTTAAAGGTTTTTATTTTAATTAATTATCATAATTTAATTTACTCGTAACTTTGGTTGTACTCCCGGTACTTTTGTGAGATTGAAATAAATTAAATTAAACTATCATCATATCAATCTACGATGAAATTAGCGAACTAAGCAGCATGTGAAGTTATCCAGAGCAACAAAGGAATTTATAGAGCTTGCTAAATATTTGCTCAGCGCCCTAATGTAAACAGAGTCGGGGTGAAGCACCTGCTTGCACGTCTGAGTCAGTACTCGGGACATTTCGAGAAACATCGGCATGTGTCGGCCACGACACCACAAGGGTACTTGCTTTTAGCCCACACCTTCAAGAGGGTCGATGCCCTGATGGAAAGATATAAACTATGGTATAATAATATCATGTACCTATCTGTTCTACAGAATTTTAGAAAGAATAAGTTATAACGAAAATGTACACATAATTTTAAATTTTTACGTATCATTAATGCTAATTATACACAGAGAATATTACGTAACTATAAATGAATATCTATATAGAGAAGTTGACAAAAATCAACATCCATATATACGCTGTTAGCGATAACAAATATCAATTTATCACATCAAGAAACAATTTAAAGCAATTAAAGGGAAAGAATAACAGATTTTAATAAAAAATACTTTTGTTTTCAAAAAACAAATGAATGAGTTGCAGCACTTAATACTACAAAACAAGATCGATTCATTATCATTCGTACAAAAATCGATGAAATGCTTACATACGAAACAGAATACGTATCGATTGTCATAAAATGCGGGTGTTTGATCGGTATTTGTGTAACGCAGCGCGTTGTGACCCTGACGACGAGACGGGAAATGTACGAGTCGCCGACAGCGTCTACATGGCGTCGAATATGGCTCGACAACAGTATGCAATGTTTCTACGTTCACCTTCTATTCAAACATATAAACCACAACAGTAATACCATATAGACCGATAAACCCGGCATAAAACATTAAAGCAATGATGGAAACTAAGATTGGCATATCAAAAATATGACTGTGACCAAAAACGACGACACAAAAAGGAGATAAAAAAATTAGATCATATTATAACTTTTACTATGAACATGTGGATATGTTATAAATTTTTTGGTTTGTTTTGTTGTTTTTATTATAGGCACGCCTTTCATATAAACAAATTAATTAATACTAAGTCCAATAGTTCAAAGAAGAGAATTTAATTTAAATAGATATTTAGCTCTTCCGCAATTAGGCAATGTCTGATTCAATGGTTTAATCTAGGTATATTTTTTGAAGGATGAATCATATTGAAAAACAAAATAATTTTACCAATTAATTTACATTGTGTATACGATATATTGATGTAAATGTAAGATAATGTAAGTTGATTCTTAAAACGTTTGATAAAACTTTTTAGGTTATAAAATAGATCGCAAGGCCCTTTTTAAGATGATCCAGTTGTGCCTAAGGCGTGGCTGTGTTGTAGATTCATCTCGATAAACTAAGATGTAATGCTTATCAACTAGTAAGGCATGAGATAATCTCGCAAGTAGAGTAGGCGACGTCAGTAAACAAGCGTGTATAAGACGTGAAGGTGACAAATAGAAAGCGTGAAGTAGTTTTATTTTTGACAAAATAGAAAAGACATGTTTTACCTGTTAAAGCTTATGTTAGATAAAAAATAATATTTTTTTTTTCAAATAGTAATTTTATGTCAGCCTTCTTCTGGGCTAATTTTTTTTTTGATAATTCAAATAGAAACTGAATTAGAAGTAATAATTATTTAGGCCGTTAATTAATTTAACTTTTACTAATTAGGTTAATATTTCATTTTAAAAATTTCACATTGTGTACTAACAATTTTACTTTGCTAAATTTTTAAAAGCTCGACAAAAAAAAGAAGTACAGGTGGTTCCTATTTTGCATTTTGAATTAATAAGACGCGGGGGTGTCACGGTTAGTGATCAGCCAGCCTTTCGCAACCGAATTATTATTTAATAAGCTGAACTTGCATCAAATATAAAATGCTCCACAATAGCAGTGTATAATCTTGATCGTTGGGATAGAGATAATATGTCGCATTTTCAATATAATGGTTTCGTAAATCAGATACCATCGACAAAATGTAGACAATGTGGTAATGCATCGACGGTTATCTTGCTTTTGTTGCTGCAAAAATAGTTGCTCTTGTTGCCACAAAATGGAGATGTTTGCGTCATCACTGATGAGATCATAACGTTACTATAGAAATAAAAAATAATTCATTAACTAGAATTTGGGTATAAACAACTTTACGCGGTAAAACAAATTATTTCTTATTCAAGGACAGCGTGCAATGTTTTCTTTTATAAGTTAACTTTTGGGCATAAGATTAACGTTGTTTAGAGCCGCTGGCTACGCGGAGGGCTCATAGTTCGATTCCGGAACCACATGTGTGGGTTGGTGTTAGGGTTTTTTCGAACCCACCTGGCTAGCCTACGACTTTCAATGGCAATCAGCCGTCATAATAGCACTGCAGCGATGTAGTGTCAAACATATTGGAGCATTTCGGGCGAGCACGCTTGACCATCTACGGCCTCTGTCTCACTTGTGAAATTTAAATCAAATGATAATCGATTATCCTGTTACGTTACTTTATCGTATATAAAAATATAACGTTATAAAATAATAATCACCAGGTTAATATAAATACGATAATATCCGGGCATCGCCAATTAACTATTATTAACCATGGATTGATCGAGTGGGGTTATCTAGTTCCAAGGGAAGTGAGATACAATCGTATAAACATAAAATCTACCTGTTTGCTGTAAGCACCTGTTTAACCGGAATATATTTATTAAAAAAAGCATTAATTATCGCTGAAGTGATGATAACTTAAGTCTATGCATACTTTGGTTACTGTTTGTCTTAAAACCCTAACACGCTTACATCTATTATTATATCAGAAGTGAAATAATATTTCTTATGTCCCATAGTTTTTACTACAAGTTTTGTTTTGAGGGCCAGAGTATTGAGGTGGAGCGCGCTTCACCATCTACGACGTCATTGTCACTTAACATAAGGTGAAATTGAGATTAAATGTTAACCCATAGGCAGTAAAAAAAACAGTCGGTGATAAAGGTCGACTTATGGATTCCGCCTATTCTACGTAAACAGGAAAAACAGTGTCAACTATACCTCTCATAATATTATTCTTCACCATTAACAAAAGGTTGAAAGGGTAAAGAGCAGACGTTATTAAAATAACCAAATTATAACATCTCTCATATTATAGTGTCATATGTGGATAGACTTTACAGTACAAGCGGAGGAGATTTACTGGAGTTGTCTAGACATGCCCAATCATATTCCATGCGACGACGCAATACTGAGTCAGTCGTGTTAGTTGTACGAAATAGTGCACACACGTTGTGGAGTGTCGAAATATATTTTTTGTTTATTCACAACTTTGGCCGTATTGCTCAGTAGGACTCTTACGACATGACAATTCATGATATATATCCGTCTAAAATGGACTGAATTTATAAAACATTATACAATTTTAGAAAACGCATATATTGTTAAAATGTGAATTTTTCACCTTCTGTAATTAGTATTCAAGAATTTTAACTTTCCGTTAATAATTGCGTCATCAATTTATGATAATAAAAAGTATTTATTTACTAGTTTCAATGATTTTTCTCCCTGCCAATCATAGTCTCCATTAATCTGATTTTTAATTGTTTAGTTGCTCCGAATCCGATGAAGCCATAATAGTCGTCAATAAGATTAACAGCGGCTAACACCATTCGAATCTAGGCAGGCACTAACTATAAAAGACAATATGAATTTTAGTACCAATTATTATTGTTGATTTTAGTACTCTGATAAGATTCTTTAGTAATAAGCATTGTCTTGATTGATTGCATAAGCATTTCATATTAAGAATTGCATTGAAGCGTAATTTCTTATGCTCAGTTGATGTCATCTGGAGCAAATGTATGAGACTTATTTCACACAAAGTATTTGACAACGTCGGAAGCATCCAATTGTTTGTATTAGGTAAAATAATAATTCTTTTCGGTGCCGTAGTACAACAGTTTCCAATGACGCATACTAAGCGATTGTACGATGACGTCACAGTACGCAGGGAGCAATGGGTCAGGGGATTATGGGGGAATCGAATGCGTCGGCTCTTGTTACCGTAAAATTACTTGGAGCGTCCCCAACATATACGCGGGGCGGGGTTTAATTAACTCATGTTGCCATCAATGAGGATTACTGTTTTTATTGTGCTAGTAGCGTGCTGCTGCTCTATATTTATTACATTATAATTGAAAACACACAATCGCTAGTTTAATGTTAAAGTTAAGACTCTTATAAAGTTAAAGTTTTGTTTACCGTGTTCCCTGCCACGTGTACCACATATTGTATACTATTAACTTCGCCATTTGTACCATAAATCATACACGCATACATTATTATTTTAAGGGCTCAAAATATATTTTATATACAATTTGATCCATTAAAATATATTTCACCGATACCAAATTTATATAGTAATCTTACATTGTCCGGCCTGAACGACAAGTTTTGGCAAACAGCGTGGCAGGGAACGTGTTAGCTGCTTGAATGGCGCTTAACTTGTTAATCTGCCGCCATTGCTGTGCTCCGAGTCGAGTGCTCTGAGAACCAGATTATTCTGGCAGAAGCACTCGCTTCTCTATATTCGGCCTCTTTGTACCTTAACATGATGTGAAGTTAAATTGTTCTATTAAAAATCAAAGAAATCTTTAGGCTGACAGTGGAAACCCTCTATTACTGAGACTCCGCCGTTCGTCCGCCTGTCCGGCAATAAGCGGCCTGTCGAAACTTTCACAGATTGTGTACATCAATAAAAACAAAGTAATATTTATAAGAAATGTAATTCAATGGGCGTTTATGGTACACAACCTTTCGCAGAGCGAATCCGTCACTCACCTACCCATTTATTTTACTCTGTGATATATAAAAACTTATATGTCACAGAGTAAAAAAGATCTTTTTGCGATATATTTCTTCTTGCTCGTCTTATAATTGTAACAACTACCTAGTTATCATACTCGTATATCGGAGCGGTCAGCTGAGTTAAAACTGTCGGTTCAATTGGTTAATGGTCTGGCGGAGCGTGACGAGAAATTGCTGCATTTCAGTTTGTTACTAAATTTAGATAGCAATCTTGTGCAACGCAGGGTGCTCTCGAGAGGGGACAGAATGCTAGATATTGTCCCCTTATGCAAATAATGCGTTTTTTAATTTTCTGCTATTTTAGTATAACCATATAATTTTTATTTTCTTAAAGAAAAAGTTTGCTAAAAAGCACTTAATGATGGCGTTTGTATTTCTTTCATTTTAATTATACCAATTAGATGTATTCATGCCTTAAAGAATCAAAAAGAATTTATCTAGACATTCAAACTTAATAATAATAGTTAACGATGCTCTACTTAGGACTTAATATTTTGAAACATATTGGACAGTCTCCACGTGACCTAATGAGCTCGCATTCGCTTCTGAGTTAAATCCAATTAATAAGTCGATAATTTTATCCAAAATGTTTATTACTTTTTACTCTGAAGTACATAAAGAGACTGTCCAATATAACAAGACGGCATAATGACGACTTACCACACTGTTTAATAATAATATCGATAGATATTATTTAGTGACTACCTAACCATAGTGTAAAGTTCTGCACCAGTATATGCGAGGAATTTGTCGCAAGTTTGAACCATAGACAGAAATAGCTGCAGACTTCTTGCCTCGTAGTCATGGCAACCAACACCCGCCCACTGGTCTCCGCGTAAGACAAGCTAATTTTGCTGTTTAAGTGCCATTTTACTTGTTTATTTTTTGAATTGTGCATTAAATGACTATGAAGTGACAGCGGAGTGATTCATTACTTAGACTTCCACTGATAGTAAAATTTAGAATCGTCGTAATATTTTATTTAAGTTTTTAAATAATGATAATTATAAGGGTTCTACTTAATTCATCAACGTTAACCATAGAATCTTGAATGTGCAATCAATAAAATACTGATGAAAAAACCGCTAAGGAGCTGGCATTTGGATTATATCGCATTAAAATTTAAATCTGTACGAATACTAGTATACAGAATTATACTAATTTAATAAATAGATTGCAAATGCCATCGACGTAACTGTCACCTTCAGGTTTCTAACAACTGCTGCATATACTCTTATTTCATAAACAAACGCTTCCTACCCAAATGTTTGTCTAAACTATGTAGCGTTATCAAAGTACGAGCTTTATGTAACACTTTTATAGAACACTAATTTATTACTTCTACTGGTAAACATATATACAAAATACATATCCCAGTCAACGACCAAAGACCTTTTTTTATTATTTATCATACTCCCTTTATCGTAAAGTCCACATAACAATGAATTCAATCGAGCATAGATTTTCGTCGCTTCCTTATTAACTCCTTGTTACTTACTAAACGTGACTCGTGAACAGATATCATCATAGCTTCCTATTTTATTTAAGACGGTTCCGATATTTGTCTATAGCTAGTTCTAAAATTAAACGCAAATGTAATGGCAGTTATAAATTCTATGTGCGAATATATTATCTGTGGAATGAAAAAAGCACTAATATAAATCGTATAGTGTATTTTAGAAAACGCCTCATTATCAATAAATTAAGTATAATTATAATTTGTTGTCGTGGATAATTTTTAGTAATGTAATGTTGGTTTTAAACTTAGTTGTTAGTTGGTTTTAAGTTTTAGTAATGTTGGTTACGTCGTAATAAACATCAAAAAATTACACGCACACTTTTGCATAGAGTACGCACACAAGTAAAAACGGACAACTCACCGTATGTCGGACGAACTAAAGAATTCCTTTATCTCGTCTGCAGCTCACGCAATGAGAGACATCAACATCCGGAACGTATAAATAATGAAGCAGACAAATATTATTACTTCATGATGCCTTATCATCTATTTTTTTTTATCAAAGGGCTAACAGTTGACCGTAGATGGTCAAACATGTGTTATAGTGCTATGGACGTAGTTCAGAAAACAAAAAATAAAACTAGTATGACACAGTTTCTTTCACAATCGGAAATGTAACAATGGGACCGCTTTACAGAAATCAATATAATTTAATGTAAGCCTTTTGGTTATTCATGACGGTTTACCAAGTACTGTCGCACGCGCAGGAATTTATAGGTAATGTTTATCTCTGTTACTTCCCGTACAAACGACATATAAGCAATCAATACAAACAACGGAAACGTTGCATTTTTCTGTAAAATAACCAAATACGAAATTCAAATTAAAGAGACAATATATCCTACATCACAATAGTATTTACTTACAATCGACGTGCTGGTCTCTGTCTAGAGTTAAGTTTCAAATTTACACACTAGTTTTTCAAATCAAGATAACCTATTTTTGGTGCGATATTTTGGGAATCATAGAAAAAACATACACATATAACTAAAATAAAAAGAGTTTCAGCGTTTTATGAATTCTATTACTTATAAATTACACAGATAAATGCACTATGTAGCTACATAAATTCTATTCAGCGGAATATGTATCACAGTAAATGTCTAAAGACAATTCTTTCGTTAATATGCTTTGCAACGATTAAATTAATTTGTTAAGAGTTACAAGTGCAAATTTGGTTTCCACATAAACTACAGTTATTTAGAACAGCCCCTGTTGATCAAATGTCGACCTTGCCGTTGTAAGGACATTCTAGAGACTTCGCAACAATGCGCGCAGCTGCGTCCCGGATTCAATAAATACTAATGCGAGGTGAAACACGACCTCTAAACAGTGGCCCAGTTGTGACGTAATGGCCAATTTTATGTAATCCGGTTTCGATGTTTCTCAGCTGCACAACCGCGAAACGAATCGAAGATCGATGGCATAATGCAAGTTTTTGCCTCATTGTTTTAAGAAATCGCTAAAGGTTACAAACAATGTGAGTCAATAATTTACCAAATGTATTATATTTATTGTTATCATCATTTTTGTATCAGCAAAGAGCTAGTATTTGTCCGCAATGAATCCGAAAATGAGGTAGCGTGCTTGCTTAGATTACTCGGCTCTCATATTATTACAATGCTGGAACACAGCAATTTTGTTATGGTGATAAGTTAGTAGTATTGACGCCGTCATAAAGCCTGCCACCATCCAAACTACAATTAATGTGGGTAATGGGTAAAAAGCCCCGGGATCAAACTAAGGAAATTTATAACTCAAGCGGTTAGACGCAGCGGTATGGTAGTAGTTGACCTATTCATTATTTAACACGATCCATGCTACGTGTACGGTGCACGCAGACGTTTGAAGTGCTAAAACAATAATTAAATGACAAATTCAATCCTGAAAGATATATTTCACCAATACCAATTTTACATATAAATCTTTAGCAAAAATAACGAACAGTCTGTACGATAAGCTGGGCATAAACGGCTTGGCAGGGAACGTGTGATGTGTGTTGAATGATTTATTCTATAAATTAAAATTAGGATTTCTAAGTTAAAAATATATTTTGGATCATAAATTTCTACCAAAAAATAAAGATTAAGATCATGGACAAGAATTGTTAATAATAATTATACAATTTGTAACGATATTTTTAACATCGCTACGATAGAAGTTTTACTTTTGTCTCATTTTAAAAAAGAAAGTCTATCGAGACGTCGTTATTGCTAACAACACTTGCACACACATGCACAACAAGCACGCACACATATCATGGACCTTATGCAATAGACGTTAATATAGTTCATCGCGGGGCTCGCCAGAATTTTATAAAATATTGTAACGCAACGTTTCCTTTGTGGACGATGCGTGAGTCACATCTTTGAAATAGCAGCGGACTACGCTCGGGCGACGAACTTGAAGGAAAAAATTAAATAAAAACGAATCGTGAAAAAGAAACACGAATGAGTCTGAACGAATACATCGTATGTATACCATACTTTATATTTATTTATTTATATATTGATTTTACATTATCGTAATGTGCCCAGCAAGGAGTAGCAATAACGTCTCAGAGGGTAGAAGTAAACACATTACATCTTATATCAAGATATTTTTTTAAAATTTACTACTTACGTGGGGCAGTGGTTTACCGCTTGCCTTGTTACGCGGTGGTTTCTGGTTAGATTCCCGGATTAAAGTGTAGTGGAGTCTAAATGGTAGTAGGGAGTATCGAATCCACGTCACCACGTATCACCCTCAATGTTAATCTGCCGTCATAAGAGCATTGTGTTCCGGCAGTCATACATCTACGGCCTCATTGCTACTTATCACTACCTTACTGTGTTATTGACTAATAAATTTATAATACACTAAAAGCAATCAACTGTATACTTGAAAATATTTTTTTTTCGGAATTGATTTGTTATAATAATGTCCTAAGTGTTTTTTGTAGAATCTTAGTGATACCTTAGAGCCTCTTATACTATAAAAATATAGGAAGTAAATTCAGAACCTCTGTAGACTAGTTTTTAAACGTTCCGTATGAAATCACTGTGACAAAATGCGTTAAATGGATAAGTAGTAAAAAATTATATTAAAACAGTTTATGCTTACGCTTAAAATTATTGCCCAATTGTCAATGTGCTCATTAAAAGTGTCAATTGTTATATTCTATTTACGTAACTGCTTCTGTTGCGCAATAATTTAGTGCTTGTCTTGCAATAAGGAGGTTCCAGGTTTGATTCCGGAGTCACGTGAGTGGTAGAGTTTGGATTGTGGTAATGATTTTTAGAATCGGCCTGGATAGCTATTGCTCTCAATGTCAATCTGCCGCCAAAACAGCGTTCGTGTGTTCGAACAGTCATATGAGAGCCAGTATTCTAGGCTTATCCATCTACGGTCATTTTTTTATTTTGGAGTAGAAATCTTTGAAAATCTACCCTACTTTCTGCGAGGAATTAGGGTTATGTAGTGATATGTTTACCCACTAAAACCCCTTCCCTGGCCGTCTTCTGCATTTAGAGGAGTTGCGGTGTTTTCATAGGGACCCTTTACGGCCTCATTTTAACTTAACGTCATATGAATTTAAGATAAAACATAATATATGTACGTACAGATTTATTAATATCGATTGCTTCGATTTATGTGCATTGTAACACATCTACGCCTACATTTATGAAGTGCCGTTACTTTCCAACGTTTCAAGTAATAGAATTTTAAGATAGTTACGTTTCGCTTATACCGCCGTCTTATTGGAAATTAAAACTGGCCGTTATGCATGACTTCTGAATTAACGGACGGCGGAGATCAACACCCTCTTCACCGTTTAGTTTAGCAATCTCGTGCGATTTTTTTAAGTCCACATTAATGTCACGAAACTTGTAGTTTTCCACAAAGATTGCAATTGAAACTAAAGTCATTCTTTTTGTAACCCTTAATAGAACAATCACGGTACTTATTTTAGGAAATTGTTAGGACTTAAGGATGCTTACATTTTGTAAAACAAGAGACAATGTTTCTCATGTTATACGTCTTTACCTCTCATGACCGAGGGTAATGAGCACAATATGGGTGCAGTCTTAGAAAGATTCTACCGACCCGGTTAACTGTGACATGATAATTTACAATTTTTTATTCTTTGCTCTTAACTATATAAATACGAAGCAACTTATTGTAATATCCATTATATAAACTGTTAATAGTATCAGTAATATTGAAAAATATGTCTTTCTTATGGATCGAAGTATTTTACCAATGTCGGATATAACTATCAATAAAACTTAACTGGTTAAATAGCACCAACTCATACCATAATATGAAAGTCCTTCTCGGGACGTCAGTTCGTAGTATAAAAATAAATTGCTTCACAAAGCAAACAAGAGCTCCAAAAACATCTTAAAATAAATGAATGGATGCAGCACTCTCTATAAACAAATGTGACGAAAAATTGTCCGTTCGGAAATATTTATCAATTCGGTGAAAATGTGTGTTTAAAGTTTAATATGATTCGTAACCTAAAACACTTAATGAGGAGGATTAAACATACAAAAAAAATTAACAATATCATGCGGTACGTTATCAACATTATTATAAAAGAAGAAAAATGCAAAATCGACCCTTAAGCTATTCAAATCAACAAACTCCATGTTTTACCATCGTCCTACCATCAATAATCTAACATGTATAAACTGCTTTTCATGTATTTCATGTTGTATAAATATAGCTCCATCTAGATTTATTCAGACTGCATTAATTTATGATGTTATTCCGTAATATTAGTTACTCTAAAACATAATAAAATACTGTAAATGTTAGGATAAAAGTATAAAATAATCCACAGTTAAGCAATCTGATGTATAATGTTAGAATATAGAGATACAAATATGCTTTTGATTTACCATAATATATATTTTTGTTGAAAAGAAATAGTTGTTATTATAGATAGGAGGAACAAACATTTAAAATAAGGATATTTTTAAATGATAACTTTTCATTAATTTACCATTTACACAATATTTTCCTGTTTGTCTCTCACATGAGGGTTTAATGCAGGACTTTAAATTAATCGACAGTCTTTTATCTTCCTAAGAAATAAATATTTATAATAAACTTCAAATGTAAGCGCCAGTTAGTCACTGATTACTTATGCGTTTATTTCTAAATAATGCCGACGATGGTTTTCTTATTAATAATTTATATGCAAAAATAATCGGTTATTATTGTGGCATACATCTTTATTGCATATTATTCGTAAAGATTAGTTATTCTAGCACACGAGAAGCTAATGAATTAAAGTCATATAGTAGTCAAACGAGTTCATAAATGGCGAATAACGGAATCGCGGACGAATACTTTCTCATTTTCATTAAACTTGCACTAATTAATGACACTTTTTATCGAAATAGTTCGGAAACATGCGATATTGATTGTTTCATATGTCATCGAATTCAACAAATATAAGCGGGAAGAAGAAAACGTTTTACTTACGTTTCAATAACCGATATCCTAGTGAAATATTAAACTTCCACTCACTAAAAGTTTTAACACGATCAAGTTAACACAGATATTTCGAACGTTGCACCGTGGTCTGATTAATAAGTGGTTTAACTATTAATAGTCCATTACTTTATGATAATAAATAACATTAATTACACGCGCTCTCACCACGCGGTTCCGTGAGTAACTGATGACGCGAGGCATGGTTGCTGCGGTGCGCCGGTCGTCAAAGAACTGTAATAACAAAACATCTTATTGTTTAAAATAATGCTAAAGTAAAATCACCTTTACTCTGAATAGAAAAGGCTAAATTTAATTTGATACTGAGTGCGGTTACGATACGAAAGCTTCGTAATACACACACATTGTGTATGCCACGGTCGTTTACACACATTTCTTTCAAGTTGAGAGAAAAGGCGAAAGGATATCGCGACTGTACAAATACTTGTTAGCTATTTATTTTAGCCAACTATCAATATACCTCTAGTATAATGTTTATTAATAGTAACCTATTAACAATCTAATTGAACCCAGCAGTCGCATTGCCAATATATACTTCACATTGCTGTGTTATTTTTGGTGCTAAAGTATTACTAAATAATAAATAATAAACATATATTGAATACTAAAATAATAAATGTAAAAGTGTTTCAGAAAAATCTATATTTCATTTTAACTTCTCATAAACTGTTTAATAACAAATTAGATTGTACTTTTGAAATAATTTTGAAATCGTTCATTGTGTTTGTCATTAAATTCATGTGGGATAAAAATTAAAACATCTAAATAACATCGATCAAATCAATTTAAAATTTATAATAAAAAAATAACGACATTGAATTGAAATGTACGCTAGATATATTTCTGTAAGCTGCCCTGTAATGTAAATGATAGGGTTACAATATGTCCCATAATTCTTTGTCACACGAGTTGCACATGTTTATGAAGCGGACGTTTTAATTTTTTTTAAACGATATTATGACAATGGAAGTTTGTACAGTTGCATTTGCTATTTGTGTTCATTTACAGAATAATGCCTCATGATAAATAAACACAATGAACAAAGAAAAATCAATAAAGTTTATTCTTAAATTTTATAATACCTCAATAATAAAAATAAACTAAAAGGCTTTATCATACAAACTGTATTAGATTGTGCTAAATATCTTGTATATTCCGATTGATTAATAGTAAATTTTACTTTAACTACACACATATTTAATATATATATATA
>DWQX01000466.1:0-42475 GCA_018245475.1 Pharmacophagus antenor | reverse complement strand
AAACTACATAGAGTAAATAAATAATAACTGAAAATTCGAACACAAGTATTTTGAATTTTTTTATGAACGTTGTTACGTCCAATTGACGTGCCCTGTATACCTATATATAATTACGATTAATAATAAATACAAAAATAAAACAAGTGGACAATAATACACTACGTATTATTGCTAAGACTACCAGGACCAGAAACTAATTAATTGTATTTTAGATGTTTAAAACAATTATTGAGTCCTAATTGCTATTTTTTTTTACTTATTAAAATTACAGTTATTAACTTGGAATCCATTAATAGTTATATACGTGGTTAATTAATTATTTTATTATTATTAGTGATAAATTTGGTCCATAACATATTTCTTTGTTGCATATTGCACTACATAATAAACTGCTAAGTACAGTTTTTATAATTGATCTCTGTGTTGTACTGCCTGTCAGTTAATTTTAACTACAACTTTATCTGCATTTAGCAATTGAATATAATACATAATTCGAAATTCTTTTAAAAAAAATGAACGTTAATAAGTACACATCTGTGTTTGGGTTTTGAGCTTTTCCTCTATTTAAACATTTCATTAGAAAATTGATATATGTAGTATTCATATGTATTTTGTGTTAGTAAATAAAGTCCTTATTAGTACTATTGCATTAGTGCATAAAAAACTTGTGTAATTATGTTATAGTATTTTTATTTTCTTGCTAAAAAGCTATACTTAAAAAGTACTAATTTATTTAAGTATACTTTTTTTTAATAAAAGATTTCATAATTTCTTTTTGAGTTATGAGATTTATTCATAATTTGTTCTCTTAACGGTTGGGCGATAATTTTATATAGCTTTTGTATTAAAACATAGACAAGAAAATTATTCCAAACATCGAATTGATAATTAAACGAATGATAATCATGTAGGGTTTTATTAAAAGTTAAGTATAGATAATTAGATGCTAGTTTTTAATAGGCGCTCTGAATATCAACTTGAAAGAATTTAATTTACCAAAGATTTTAGTTGGTGTAGGTAACTTACAAGCTATAATATTGTTAAATATAAACAAAAAGTAGTTAAAAAAATTGTTAACACTAAGGCAATAATAGTATAGAAAATAGCAATTTCTTACTTGTCGATTATTACCCTATATATCTATAAATCTATAAATTAAGGCTACACCGATCACGTGATGTTATTTTGTTTTTAATTAAATCTACATTATTGATGTCATTATTAAATAATATGGTACTATAATATTTAAGTTTAAATATTCATTCTATTTTATAATACAAATCCGTATGATTAGTATATAAAAATATATATCTTAAATGCTGCGTTTATAGTTTACAAGAAAGGACTGAAATAAGAAGGATAAAAAAGCTAAATCTTAACACGTCCGCTACATCAGCGGGCAATCAATGTTGTTTCACTGCTGATTTTATGGGATGATGGCGTGACCCACAGGTGGACCACGGAACATAAGAATTCTAACGCCGTCTTACAGGATTAAATAATCTTCCTCGACTTGAAAGTTCTAAATAAATACAATAACTTATTTAAGCATATTTTTTTACGATGAAATATTTACGGCCCGAATCATACTATTACAATAGATTAACATTAAAACATTCTTAATGTAAACATTGTTTTCTTATATAGTTATTAATTACAACTTTACAAGTTTGTCGACCAATAGCAGTATAGCTTTTAAGTACTACAGAGTATTGAGGTGAAGATTTTGCTTAATAAATACTGTTAACACTTTTATGTAATAATGCTTATATATTAACTGATTATTACAATTCTTGTATTTACACTACTTATTAAAACACCAAGAAAATAAAGAATAATAAACATTATAAGATTTGACATTATTTATTTAAAACTATAAAACTATATTACACTTTATAAAGTTGTCTTTATTTAGTTTTATAAAGACCTTGTTTGTTATACTTACAAAAACAAATTCTTCTCATTATGGTGGCAAAAAGAAATTCATTTTACGAGTTACATTAAATGTTTTTTTATTGTTGCTATCAGCCACAAAATAATATTTATTTACAAGTTTAAAATATACATAAAAATATCATTGTTAAACATGACGTAGCAATAATGGTTAAACAAGAATTATTTTGCATTCATAATTGATAGTTGTTAACATAATAGTAAATAGATTGTTCAGTAAAAGTTAAATATGTACAGTTCCACTCAGTGTAACTAAACTCAAAAAAGTACTGGTTCACAAACAGGCACAGATCACAAAGGACATAAATATCATCAGCGTAAGAACAAAACTGTTATGCATCTCCACTTCCATTACGATGCTTCCTTACAAATGTGAGCATGTTTTTGTTAATATGTAATTTATTTTTTTTATATGACAGTCTTCTTGTGCTGGCTGATCTATCTGATCTAGCTGGATGATCTGGTGTGCTTGAACTTTGTGTTGCATTTAACTGTAACTTTTTATCAACATTTCGAGATTCCTTTGAAGAAAGGGCCTTTGAACAGATTTCTAATAATTTTTCCAATGTTTGACCACTTATTCCGTCATTTTCACCTATTCTTGTTGACGACTCTGTCGTTTTATGTTGGTTCTCTTGAGAGTTCACACCTATCTTTATGATTTTCAAAAAATTAAGACTAAATGGTATGTTAAGTATGTAATTGAAAAAGATCATTATGAAAAGGAATATCAGTAAAGTATTAAAAATCACTATCAGCAATCCATACATTATTTTATCTAGTGGATACCATAGACCATCTGAAAAGATAAAATGCAATATGTTAATAGTAAATCATTTCCTGATGCATACATGCATGATATTAAATTTTTAAGTCATGAATTTTATACTGCAATTTATGTTAGGCGTTTTTTTTATTAATTTATCATTTTATTTTACTAGCTATAATAGCATGGGTACAATAGTAAATGTAGAACAATTTGTTTACCAAGAAGAATATTGTTAAAAAAATTATTGAGTTGGACTCATATTGCTAAGGATTTGTGCCATAAACCCCAATAAAAACATTTGTTGTGAGTATTATTTCATTGTACTGTTGTAGCGGCAATAAAAATTGTGTGAGTATAAAATTGAAAAATTCATCTTTCTACCTATATATGTTCATAGGATAGAGCCTGCTGTCAGACAAACAGACTAATGGACGATAGGCGCTTATGCGTTTCATTTGTCACCTTTTTGGTAATGGAATCCGAAAATTTCTATATTTTTTTACCAAATAACCACCCTAAACAACTTTTTTTTTATCTTAAATTGCATGTAACATTATCTGGAGTATAAATTACTCTGAACAATTGTTAAATTATTGAAGATGTGACTCGATAGAGACAATCTTTATATAGTATCTTCACTCTACCAGAATTTATATCTTTTCTATGAGTTTGTAGTGTTTAAAGATTACCATATTTGGTTTGAAGGCTGTGAATAGTAAATTACCGTGATAAACAGAAATTATGTTAATAAAATCAAAAATATTTTGCTAATAAGATGTTATGAGTTTAACATTGTGCTGTGGAATACATATTCAGAAGATGCCACTTATAGTGGCTACAGGCGCTGATATTTATAATTTAGTCCTAATATTTGCGATTAAAAGGACCGTAAATTAGCATATTTTTTTTTGTTTTATTAATTCATAGTTCCTCAAAATAATAGTTGGAACAAAAAATTATAGAAATTATTTTATAAATAAAATAGTAATTAATGCAATGAAGGATTGTTATCAAACATTACTTCTAACTAGTCTTTTTTAATTGCTATCTTGTATCGAGACAAAAGTATATAAGCAAATTTGGTAAAATTATTCATTATTTAACTATAGGTATACATTAAAGCTTTCACTTTGTAGTAACAATAAGTGGAAAAAATTAATGTTGGAATATATCAAAACATGTTTTCACATTAAACAGGTCTTACCTGTTATACCATGTGTTATTGTTTTCATAGTGTCACTAAGCAATATCATAGGTTCTGATATTAGTGTAGTAAAGATTCTTATTCCGATTTTTAGAGGGTTCATGTGCTTCAAGAATATCAGAGGGTCAGGAGGAGGTATTTCACAGTTTGAAGACCAGAAGTACAAATTACATTTATTAATTGCTGAAAGGAACCTCTCCAAATCCTTTTGTTCTGCTTCCTAAAATCATACATGTTACATAAGTTGTTAGTTTCGTATATTTTAAAGATGTATAGATCAATTGGAGTGTAAAAAATTTTCTGGTGTGATTAGCACCAGAAATATTCTTTACCCTGTAAGATGTAGATAATGTTCTGTACATCTGTCTGTTGAATATTGGCTTTTAAACAACTCAATGAAGTATTATTTTATCTATAATTTCAAAATATATGGTAGATTTTTGAAGGTCACGTTTTTTTTTTTATTTTTTGCATGCCACAGATCTTTTTAAATTAGTTTTTATATAATTATTACAAGAAAATTAAATTATAACTTTACATTAACCAATTTAGCTTTTACCTTAGCAATATGACACCAGATCAAAACTCATTCTGATTTGATAAAATATTTCTTTCATTACCTTGTAAGAAATAAAAACTTCATAAAAATACAAAACAGTAAATGTCATCAATAAAAAGTGTTTATAAGACATTCTTTTCACTAGCCATAACAAAGTTAATTTGAATGTAAGAACAGTTGCAATCCATGTTATTTCTTCCTGAAAAATATTTAAATATTAAGTGTTATAACAATAGGCATATATATTTTACTAATTTAGAGACACTGAATTGATTAGTAAATTGGAGTTATTTAGAGATAAAAATTAAAAGAAATAATAATTAAAAAACTTTCAACTTGTAGAAGTAGCAGAATGTTACACGAAAATAGTATTTAATAATAGTATTAACAGGATATTTAGGAAAATAACTACGTCAACGTGTATGTATAAAAGTAGGTATTGTAAAAATGGGTTATTTTGGCTATATCAGGGACGGCAATCTTTTCAGTCAGAAGAGCCAAAAATTAAAATTTATAAAATCTCAAAGTATTTAAAGAGACACAGATATTATTATTTCCAAAAATTAATAGTACCTGCATGAATAAATTTTTTTGATACAAAAAAACTAATCTTTTTTTTTTCATATATAAGTAGCGCTTTTTAAATTTTTTTTAGGAAATAAACAATATTTACATATGGGGCTAAAGAGCCACAGCTTCGCCTCAAAAGACTCATGTAGCTCAAGGGCCCCAGATTGACTCCAAGGCTCGCATGATCTCAATTTTAAGAATAAATATTTTTTCTTTAATTTATTTGAATTTTGTCTATTAACTAGACTGTAATCATTTTTATTTATTTAATAGATGAGAAAAGGAACAAGTTCTTGAAGTGATTTATTCAACACATTAGTAAAAACATTTTTTTTTATATCTGCAGACACAGTTACTATTTAAAGAATTACTTAATTTATTTTGTTTGTAAAGGCTATACATCATATCATTTAGAGGTGGTTATTAACATTGAGGAAATAAATCTTATATTTTGATAAAATTTATCTAAATCATTTGTTGACATGTTCCTCATATACAAAAATTTTTTTCCTGAGGTATCAAACAGGTTAGTTACATCATTACAATTATATATTTTGTAAAGTGCAAATTCAAGACCAGAAAATCTGACAAGAAAGAAATTTTGGCGCATAGATAGGTAGATAAAATTTATGTAGTAAAAAAACAACACACAAGAAAAACATTCAAATTGTTTTAGTTGCTATAATCAGTGCACAGATATGGTACTGGTGTGTGTATATATAATGGTAAAATGCCAAAGCTCTGTGCATTTTCCACCTACTAGAGGTGGAGCACTGGTTTACAGCTACTACCGACAGTACAGAAATGAAACCAATTTAATGATTGATAATAAAAAAGTATTTTTATTTATACATAGGGAAATCCATATCATCGTCATTATAGAAAGAAGGTTGTGATTTAATTGTGGAAGAGATTAGAAATTAGAATTTGAAACTCTTACATGCATGGTCTAAAGTTAATGAAATGTATGAGTCAAAGCCTTCCTACATTTAAGAAACATCTAATTTTAGTATCTTATCATTAATAAAACAACTGTTTCTACTGTCACTGTTTTCTAAACATATTTGTGTATATCATTGAAAAACTTGTAACATATTAATGCCCCAGAGAATTTGTGAATATTAATGTATTCATAATATTAAAAATTTCAATAGCAAATTAAAAATAATAGCCAGTAAGATTACCCTTTTTTTTTTAACGTGAGGAAATGCGTTATGCATACTGCCCGACCAGGGGAGGTACGGGATGGTTATGTGGGACTCCCCGGGAGTGAAGCTCCCGGTATACCCACTAAAACCTCTCGGTGTTCCGACTTACGCCAATTGGCGGGGCTGCGGGCATGCGAATGCATTCTTCCGCGGTCCTGTGGTCGTTTGCTCGCGAGCTCGCGAGAGCTCGCCGTTGGGCGGGGATTAATTTAACCCGTCCGCTCTCCGGAGGGCGAAGTGTTCGGAACGCGACACTTTACCCTCGACCCATGTCGGGCGGACAGATCCCCCTCCGCCGCTCTAGGGTCAGGTCAGTGGGGTAGGAGGAAACGAGCGTACTCACACCTCCTCCATCAGAGTCTCCTCTGGCGCATCGGTAGCGCGGCCAGGTCGTCCTCCCACGCACGTTCGGCCTCTTCCTTGTGAGACATTACTGCCTACCAAAACAAGACAAGGGCCGCTCATGCTCTCTTCGAACCGACCGCGGCCTTAACCAATGTCGGAAGGCGTAGGTTCGCTCCGACCACGGCGACTAAGGACACTAAATGTGAGTGCACCGTGTCGTATGTCCACCCACTCCAAAAGGACTGGATGAACAGCGTCCACTGTCCACTTTCTGGCTCGGGGCTCCGTGAGGTGGAGACTCCAACTACGGAACAGCTCTTCGCGCGCGTCCTTGCGGCTGACCAGCGCCCTCTGTTCATGCGTGCGCGCACCACGCATACACCTCCGCTAGGACCTCGGCATCCAGGTCCCAGGGAGATGCTGCCACCAAGAGGCGTGGGGTACCGTGCGGTATCCACGTATCACTCTGACCGTCATGACATGTTGCGGCCTAAACAATTGTGCCTTGTTCTGGGCGGTCAGAGTGTCCACCCACAGTAACATTACCCTACCATTCCTACTAAAACCATATATTACTATTGTCATGACCAGCATGATAGAATTTTTGATGCATGCCTAAATTGAATAATAACAATATACTAAATAAACAATGTACATACTTTATATTCAGTTAAATAAATTTGTATATATTCATTCCATGTCATGACAACTGTTTCCATTATACTTGGTTTATAAATTGCTTCTTCAATATATCCTATTATGCGGCGTAGGTCAGCTTCAGTAAACTGTTTGTTATATGTTAAGTACTCAGTCAAAAATGTCCATTGCCCTTGGTCAAATTTCATTTGTACAGAAACATCAATAGTATTATCTTCTTCCTATAAATCATGAAACATTTTTTAAAAATCTAATTAATCTTACTAATAATAATAAAAATTAGCCTTATAGGTTACATATCAAAATTTTTGATTTAGGTAGAATGAGTCATATTATTGTTTTGCTGAATATAGGTAGCAATAAAAAAATAAAAATCATTTAGTAATCAAGGTTGAATTTATCAAAAATATTTTAAAAGTAGTATTTTCGAATAATATCCAACCTTAACTTGACCACCTTTTAAAACAATGGCTAATATTCTTTTGAAAAACCATTCATTAATCTCGGAGTTTTTTTCTGAATTTGTATTCTTTTTTGGAACACTACGGAGATCTGGTGGAGTTTCGTAAGATATTTTTTGTGATAATGTATTAGAATCGTACTCCCATGGATCTGGTCCCATTTGTAAAGTACAGAAGCAGCATTTGGAACATAACCAAAAAATAAAAATCCAACTATTTTCCATTTTGAACAAAAAACTGTCGTTCATATTATTTTGTTCCTTTTCATTAAAACCTCAAACCTCTGAATAAAAAAGTTTATCTGATAGAACATATCATTAGTTTATCGTACTAAAGTTCTATAGTTTTGAACAGTGAACCATAAACACTATAAAATTTTCTAGATATTTTAATGGCAAGTAAATAAATATGTCAAATGAATATTTGGTTCTCATAGAGAAAGCAAAGGACAAAATTATATAAAGCCAAAATATTAAACATTTCTCTAAAACAGAAATACAATAGACTAAAATGTAATATATTTTTCATGTGGAAAGTGAACATGACTTTTGTTCAGAAAATCGTTTTACCTAGGTATTTATTAATAAATAATTTAAATAACCGTTAATAAGAATAAACGTAGAATCTTAGTAAACCCATCATTCAATTTATTGATTTATTTTTATATTTTAATTTAGTTAATAATTAAGATTGTGAAAAAAGTTTGTTTTTGTAGTCCATCAATTAAAGAGGACTGAATAATTTTTCTATCGGAATAAGACGTACCTTATGAATCTGTTTTATTATCGTTCGAAGCTCTAATAGTATTGAATTAATAAAAAAAATCCATGGGGTTTCTGATTTTATTCCATTTATTATTAGCTATTTTCTTATGAAAGTCCCATCAAACAAAAATAAAAATGCATAAAAAGATTTACATTCCGTTTTTGGCACTATTTATCTTAGCTGTCATATAAATATCATTATCTAGTATGCAAGCATTGATATGTACTAAAAAACTGTTGTTAACATTAGAAAGGGACAAAAAAAATATGTATTGAGAAAACGTGATAAATTTCAAAGTAAATCTATATAGCATTACTTAAGAGATTACATTTATAAAAGATGATGATGGTGATGAGTGCACAAAATGCAATTCATAAATAGTTATTATTATTTTAACCTTATTTCTTTCCTTTGATTTGATAACTTATATTTATATAAATTTTTGATACTGTTTTGAATATTCTTTAATTTTGCCTTTTTGTTGAACGTGTTGTTGCTAGTTTATGAGAATTACATAATACTGTAGCCGTTAGTTTACTAAACGTGTCTACTGTATAAATGTATTATTATCTTTTTACATCTAATTTTTTCGGCGGTAACACTATGTGTATTTAGTACTTACCAATGTCACTTTATTTGACATCAATAAAACAATAATTTGATTACCTTATTATTATTACATTCTCCATATAAGTTCATCAAAATGTCTTCTATAGATCTTGATCCATCAATAAAATTATGCCTTAAATATTTACTTTCCAGTGCGCCAGATTCAACCGAACAACTTCGATTAACGTTGGACGACGTCATTAGACAAACTTATGGTAGTTCAAAAACTCTGGGTAATGTTTTACCAAAAAAATATTTAGCAGAAGAGAAATTGGAATCGACATCAAGATCAAAACATAAAAATGAAAAATCAAGCAGTTCTCGAATTGTGACTATGCCGCAACAAAGTCCTCAACAAATTCAAATTCCTGAGCGTGAAAATGATGACGGATCTGTAATGGATGGTGAATTAGCATTCGACCTTTTGGAAGAGGATCTTACATGTGTTGTGTGTAGACAAATTGCAGTGCAGGCAGGAAATCGTTTAGTGGAATGTGATGCTTGCCATGCTCTCTATCATCAGGTTGGTATAGTATAAATTTTTCCAAATAAACAATAGTTTGAATAATTGCCACAAAACACAATTTTGAGTAGCAACATAAAAATAGTTAAAGATTAAAAAGCAATATTTAATATTTTCTTACATTATAATGAAACATTGGTATCACTAGTTTAGTTAGGGACTTATGGTTTATTTAACCTTTCGCTACAATCTTTCCGCCGCGAATCTGGCTGCACTAGGGGCCGCGCTGAAATGAAAAAGCCCATAGTCAACCTAAGGCAACTAGATTTTTCTATCCATACACCAATAAAAAAAATAATGTTAATCAAAACTTATTTGTAGCTTTAATATTAAAAGACATAATATTATTATAACAATATTACTGGTCATTAGATAAAAATCAGTTATATATATCCAGTGCTCATCAACACAGTTAACAGATGAGCTTTGGGATACATACTGTGTTTATGCCAAAGGGGTTAAACAATAAGTGATGTTGCAGAAGAAACTTTTCCTTCACAAATCTTCTTTTTAACATTTGTTCTTTATTTCTCACATCTGATTTCCTCTATAATTGTCCATAAGAGGCTCATTACCAGTAGGTCAAAATTGTTATGGTTTTACATAATTTATTTTTATTCATTATCTAATTGATTGTTTTTACATAGAAGTGTAAAGCGTAGAACAGCTATCATTGTTAAGCTAAAAAAATACTATGGAATAATTTAAGAGTTTTTAGTGTTTCAAAACTTATTAAGTCATGAAATGAAATTTGGTAAAAGTTTTTCTCTTTTTCAATCTTTCCGAATGATAAGATAAAAACATTAAATTATAAATGTGTTTAACACTGGACAATCTTAGTGAAGTTTAGTTTAAAACTTAATTTAAACATTGTTTGTTGTTTTCAGGATTGCCATAAGCCAGTTATAAGTGATAGTGATATGGGTTCTGGTTGGCAATGTGCCTCGTGTCTGTCTTCCCAAAGCTTTGCTATAGGGTTTACTACTAAAACTTCATCTTCTTCAAAATCACCTACTCATATATCAGGGTCAGACACACCAGTCAAAATATCATCTAGTAGTTCAGCATCGTCTTCACCTTCAAAAGTGGTGACACCTAATATCAATATAATTTCTGCTGATAAGAGGATCCAGATTATGAAGAAAAAAGCTTCCAAACAACATGAGAAAAAGAAGAGTTCGAAGAGTTAGAAAATATTTTTTTATCTAATATAATTATTAATATAAACAGGTCTTCATGCTTTATTTAGTTTTATTTTTTAATTACCAAACCCACAGATCTATTATATCATGATGGTGGATGGTTTATAGTTTTAGTGGTGGTGATTGTGTAAAGAGGAAAGATTGTTGGATAACCCTTTTCTCTCTCTTTCTCCACTCTAAATTGTGTAGGGTCAACCAATTTGTTGTGTATGGTGGATTAGACTATTCATGGTCCAGCAGTGGAGGTAATTGTATGATGATAATAATTACGATATAAAAAAATATGATTTCAATGTAAAGGGGCATGTAAACAAAAAGCATTAAAAAAAATTTAATTTAAGTATACAAGCCAGTGTTACAAAATGCTCAATACAATGGGAAGTAAAAAAGCAAGTACATATGATGATATTAAGTCACAGTTTTTTGATATGCAAGTTATCATTCGTACGCAGAACAGTAGATTATAATTAACAGCCATAAGTTATCATAATTAATAATCCCCATTGATATAGCGATTTTTTAAGCACACATATTTAAATTTGACCTGTAAGTGATATGCCTGTCCAACGATGGGTTGCTTGTTAGAATGTTTGTACAGCATTGCAAGGGTATCTATATCTAAGTATATATTCATGTGGGATTGAATTTATCCCAAAGATAAGGATAAAGCAAAATTTTTTGCGATCTTTTATATTATTGAGTTTCTACCTTTCTTAGAATGTTACAATAATATGTGACAATTGGTGCAACTGTCTCTGGAGACCGTTTTTTCTTTCAATGTTTAAAATAAACTTTTTTGTGATAAATCTGTGATATGTAAGATTTATATTTTAATTAAGGGACCATCTGCTGACAATACTGTTATCTAATCTATTATGATTTCAGCAAATTTGAACAGTTGCATAATTTGTACATTGCAGCAGGTCTGCCGTTACAACAACTAGAGGCTAAATAAATTTTGTCTGTATCCATCTAAGTTTAATTAGAATTTGTTATATCTATTTTTTAGGTAATGAATGGATCTCAGATATAATGCGAAATAAGAATTTTTATCATACACACATGAAAAAAGTCTAAGCAACTTACAAATTTCAATTTTACAATGTGTTTTTGTATTAAATCCTTAGTATTTTATTTTAAATGATTTTTTGATATTAAACAACGATTGTTTTTATTGTTTTTAATAAATTACGAGTAAGTACTGTGTGTACGTGTTCGTACGTAATACATAGTGCGGTGCCTAACCAACTAAACTTAAACTAAAATTAAATGGTTGTAAAAAAGCAAGCTCTCAATAACAGTATTGAGAGCTTGCTGGCACCGATTATTCATAGAATCGATGAGACTGTTAATGTTATACTGCGGCAATTGCTCCCAACGAAATTTTAGTAAGTCCATCAATTGTTGGGTTGTTGTCACTCCATCCAACTTTTAAAACACGTCTCTGGAGCATGTTCCATATATGCTCGATAGAGTTGAGGTCTGGTGATTCTGCAGGCCAAGGCAATATCAGGATGTTTTCCCTTGCCAAGTACTCCCGTGTGTGCAAAGCTGTATGCGAACGCGCATTGTCATGAATCAGCCTTAAAACGGAGCCAAGCGTTTGTGGGAATCGACGGACATAAGGCCTTAGAACATCATCAATGTAATTTACAGCGTTCATATTACCATTTACAAAAACGAGCTCAGTTCGTCTGTTCTTCACAATACACGCCCATACCATAACTGTTGAGCCGTTGTATGAATACACTTCCTGAGCGCACCTCAGCCTTTCAGTATTTCCAGGACAATGGTACACTCTTACCCTTCTTGTGTCAGGTAGTGTAACGCTGATGAAGACAGCAAATAACGCTTCTGTTGACATCAAAATACCGAATTACCTGAGATTGACTTCTCGCTTGCAACATCCCTACAGCTCTGCATTTCATATGCGTTTTAATGACGTCGCTCCATGACGTAAAAAATGTCTCTTAATATAATTAAAACAGAATACTAAATATTAACAAGCAAAGAAACGCTATAAAATTCGAACAAATGCATTCGCTTTTGAATTTGGAAAAAAAAATGATACTCAATTTTTTTTACATCCAGTCAGTATGTCCTGTAGATCAAAAAAGTTTACATAGGTATTACCTACTTGGGAAGAAATTATATAATAATTGATTAATAATTTGAAATAGTATAGTAGCTTAGACTTTTTGAAGTGTGCATTTGTACTTCTGTATTGCTTTCCGGAGGAGAAGTAGATATGTACACACTGCACTTATCTATTTGAATAGTTTTGAAAGTTATAACATCTTTATTAACCGACAACAAGAAGGAAATTCTCATTTCGATGCGAGGTGACTCAAAAGTTCACATTTAAGAAATCGATAAAATATTAAACAAGTAGTTGAGATTTGACATTGAGATAGAAATCAGCTTCATCCGAAAACAATATGTTGGTAAACGTTGCAAAGCGCTCAATCATCTGATTGACGAAGTCAAACCTCTGCTCTGCATCCTGAGGCTTTAATTTTTGCACGAATTGAATTTTGTAGGAGTCCATCTTTAAATCTTTGTGTAAAATGTGGAACAACGACGATCTATGCACTTTAAAGCTTTAGCACGCTTCCGAATCGAAAGTTCTGGGTTGTCACGAATAGATTGAGAAACACTGTTTCTGTTTTCGACCGTTCTCGAAGACCTTGGACGTTGGGTTTTGATTTTTCCACCGTTGAACCGGTTTCTTCAAACTTTTTGACCCATTTATCAATGAGTTTAGGGCTTCGCGCGTCATTTAAATGTCAAATATTGCAATTTTTCTAAGCGCTACAGTCGCTGAATTACCATTTTTGTAAAACTCGCGTGCGCACAACGCACGGTTTGCTCCCAAGATACACTCCATAGCGACTAAATTCCCAGAAGCTAGGCTACCGAATGACATACCCCCCGCGCCCCTGAGAATAGTTCCGTTCACGCAATAACCAAAAGAAATGTCACCTTTCTTTTGAGACACTCAGTAGATTAGTCTATTTAGTTGATGATTATTTTTGATTCATAATTCAATCTCTGAGTCAATAAAGTCAAGCCATAATCCACAACAGTGTTAGTTGGCGGATGTCAAATGCGGTATGTTCTCAATCCAAAGGTCGGCAACGCAGATACGACACTCCAAGAATTTCGGTTGTCTGTAGGCGACTGTGAACATCTACCATCTTGTCAATCACTTGGACGTTTGCATTCCTCTCTATGAAAAATATTTTTGTTATGAGTTAACATCGTTTTCCTTACAATGTTTTTTTTTTTTACCGGATACGCAAAGCTCGGTAGACTCAGTACTTTGCATAAGTACTATGGTTTATTAACATTTTTTTATATTGGGTATATTATATTGTATGTATATTTTTTTTATCGGTTAAACAGCAAACATCTGGCTCTCACATTTTAGACTGCTGGAATACAGCAATGGGATTTGGCGGCAAAATAATATTGAGGTTGGTAATCTACACCTGTGGCCCGGGAGTCGAACCAAGCAGTAAACCACTGCGCCACGGAGCCAATCACATACCTATGTCTTATTTTAAGTGACTTAAGTATAAAAACATCACAATTCAATCATAGATGGGATTACAGTTAAGAAGCTGGTCTGTAGTACAGATACGATACAAATAATTTAAATTACTGTATATAAGTATGTACGGTACGTGTGTACATTTACAGCAAAAGTCAAATAGATTTCGCTTACATTTGACATTGGTCTCTATTTATCTCTTGTCTTTCGTGATAAATGAGTAACTTTTATTAGAGTTTTATTGCCTTTCTAAGCACGCTTCAAAAATATTTTCTTCCTAACTATAAGAATAGTACAGGTGTAGCTTATTTTATGAAACGGGATCTAAGAACAACAGTTTCCGATATTTTCCATAACATCGTAACCAATCGGGAGAGTCAAAGTCTGTTATTGGACGGTTTTCTCCTGTGGGCGGATTGGGATACGGAATGATATGGACCGCACAGCAAGCTCGGAAACTTTAACTTTATTTCTTAAGCCTTGAGGTTTATGTTCACGGTAAAATGTGATACAGAATTATGTTTTGTTGCAACGCCTATCTACTTAATCTTTTGTGAGAATTACGCTGCTATTTTGCTAGTATTAATTCAAAGACAGTGTTGTGGCAGTGGCGGATAGCTTGTATTAAATTTTGATGTGATTAGTTAAACACATTAGTTATCAACTATAAGTGTCTAAAGTGAATAAAATTGAAAACGAACGGATAAGGTGACATTTCTTTTAAAAGTATTTTTAGTTTTAGTACGTGATTTATTTGTTTTTCATAGGAAAGTTAAATAGTGGCAAATTGGACAACGTTCCAAAATAAAACTTCTCTTTAAATTGTAAGGTATTTTTACTTCCTTAGCATCAATTTATTCTTTTAGTTATGATAAAGTTACTACAAATATAATCGTAATGTTTTATAGTGTTACATAAAATTATGTATTATTGTATCATGATCTAAGATTATGGTATGCAAAAGTATATCTATAGTATTAATAAATGTCGTTTGCATTGGAGGCCGTCTAGGTCAGTGTTATACTATTTTTACCTTGTTTTTCCTGTCGCCAAATAATGGTCTGTAAAATGTATTGGGTACAGTGACTATATAAGCCTAAACAAACCTAAAAAAACCTAAAGCCTAAAAAAACTAATTTATCATGATATGTGTCAGTAATAAATGCGATGAGTTCCAAGTGTACTGTTGAGAACAAATCGTATTAACGCAGAAGCAGTTTCATAGAATATCGAACAGTATAACCGACAGTAAAAAGAAGTTGAAAAAATAGGAAATTGTATGATAATTATGATCGGGTACAAAACCAACCTTTTCTATTTTTCCGTCTTTATGATATATTTTTTAATATATTATATCATTATTTTTTAATTAATTTACAGTACTTTTAATACGAAATGCATAAAAGTAATAGTACATTACTACCTCTGATATTGTTGTATTGTTGTCTTGATTAATATTGTATGGTCAATGAGACCTTAACCAAGTAAAAATCGAGATGAGTTTTTTTCTAAAAAATAAATTTGAAATGAATATAAAAAGAAATAAGGCGCACTTTAATTTTCAAAAGGTGGAAATTATACGGACAACAAGCAAAACCTATATTTCAAAACCCCCTAGAGCGGAGATCAGCCGTATATTTTATCAACACATCAATTTTCATTTTTATAATCATATGTAATAAAAATCACTGCATGAAATTTGACATCTATCATGACAGGCCTAAAACCTTATTATTTTTAAGGATTAAGAAAAATGATGAACGTTGGAAAAGTTCGTGTACCAAAATGTGCTCGATGTCGTAATCATGGATTGATATCCAGTCTCAGAGGACACAAAAAAGCCTGCGCCTACCGACACTGCCAATGTCCCAAATGTGGTCTTATCAAAGAGAGGCAGCGAATAATGGCAGCCCAGGTATTTACAATTATATTTAATTTTGATATTAACATTTAATAGTAATAATAATATTAAACATTTATTTTCAGGGTAAAAGATCCATAGCATTGTCAGTAAAAAAATAAATCACTTATTTAAAAACTAAAGTTAGATTATGAAAATAGACATAAGGAGTAAATAAAATCTTAACACATAATAAAATCATACTTAATTTTTTTTTAATTTAGGTTTGAGTTACTTTTGATCTAATTAAATATACTTATAAAAAGTTTTTACATAATGGTATTCTACTATGCGTAAGTACTAAGAAATAATAACTTTTCGACTCAAGAAATTAGTAATTTTTAATAAAATTATTACAGTTATATAATTTTCCCATATTTGTATTATTTGTAAGGTGTTCTTTTTTAAATTACTTAACTACTTGTTATCGGTTTGCTTAAGACAACTGTGAGATGGATATTCATATGAAGGAACAATGTCTAACTTTGTAATAAAAACTTACGTAATTACGCCCAAGACCAACAGTTGATTTTCTTCATCTTCCTTATAATTTAAGATTTTATATTTACTCCTAGATGATCGAAGTAAAACAGTTTATCTAAAGAATCGAGAGACATTTTGATACTATCTTTTATAGGTTTTTGCGTCATTTTCTAACATAGTGGATTTTATTGTAGATAAAAGATATTTAAATGCGCTTTTGAATTTTGAGGAAATAAAAAACTAAAAGCTTTACTACTGAACACAACAATCGATATAACGCTGAGTATTTTAGAAATAACATGCGTTGTAGAGGCGTTAATGTGTTTTAATGTAGTGAAATCGAGACCAGCTAATGCGTTCGGTTTATTTGAACAAGTGGCACGTGTTTACCGTAGACGCCGGATGAAACATCGATCGGTTTGTACAGTAATGCATCGTCCGCGATGTCCCACCACTTTCATCCGGGATTCGGGAGCCGCCCGCTTCATTTTCCAAACATTCATTAAATAAATATCAAATTACAGATGTTAACCTAATACCTATTGATTAAATCGAAGATTAAATTCTGAATTCATATACTTAAATGTTTCTCTAATATTGCATTTTTTGCTGTATTTTGGTTTTAGGATAAAATAAGGAAAGGACTATTGAGAATTATGAAATGAAATGAATGAAAATAAAATGAAAGCATTAATTTTATTATATATTAATTAACATTATTCAATTAGTTTTATTTGTCTAAGTCTGTATATATAAGTAAATAAATATATTTTTCCTGATTTAATTTTCTTTGTACCTATAAAGTTGTTTGCTATTTGTTTATGTATTACATTAAGCAATGACGAGTATTTATCGAACATTTTAATTAGAATTATTTTTAAAGATAGGTTAGATTAGGTAAAAGCAGTCGTCGTGGTCGTATCCGACCGGCTTCCCATGACCTTGCCCGGCTCATCCAATGATGCCGCCCTCTCCTGCTCCTCATCGTCCGACACGTCGGGCGATGAGGACTGGGACTGGGATGGCGGAGGAGGGAGCGAGGGGGATTAGCGGTTTACCGCCGCGGGGTTTTTTAGTGGGTAGCCAGGCATGGTGCCCTTCTCAGGGCGCCGGTAGCCCCACACACGCCTCCCCCTCCCACTTACGGTGCAGCAATGCATTTTACCCGCGCAAACAAAAAAAAAAGGTAGAAGCAGTCGTAAGTTTTATTTCTTTTCTTTTTTTTTGGAAAGAAAAATAAGATATATTAAGTATTCCGTTCGAATCCAGTTATTTGATTACAGTCGGGATTGAGTTTTATTTATTTTCTCAATTAGGCAACGGCGGCGCGCCCCGGGCCGGCATCCCTAGGGTGACCGCTTATCGCAAACACAAATATCTCATGTTTGTCATTGATTTTCCACTAAATTAGTTTATAGGGTTCAAATATCCTATCACTCACTGTCCGGGTAAGGGAAGATTCATAATTCACTTTTACTAAGTATTTTAGCGAATACAAAAAAAATATTTTTCATTACTAATATCTCAATTATTAATTTTTTTCGAAGTTCAGGTTAATACCTGCCGTTATGGTTTGTAATGTTAAGTGATTTCGATAAATATTCTATCTAGGTAAACCTTATAACAGTAATTAGGTGTACGTACTATTTTAAATTATGAATTATAAATGATTAAGGAAAACTTAATTAAAAACATTTTATTTTTGTTATCAGGTAGCTCTAAAGAGGCAGCAAGCAGCAGAAGATAAGATAGCATTACATTTAGCGTCAGTTGAAAGCGGCACCCCTTTGGAATCTTTGCCGCCTGGTCGTATATACGGTATGCGGGTAACGGGACCTTGTCCGAGTCCAGGACCCGAGCCAGATTCTGCCCACGAGGATCAAACTGTGAGTTACAGATGCAAGTTAAGACGATTATAGAGTACTGTACTGCAAATTTCCTATAATTTTGTTTATTAATTATTGTATAAGAATGAATTTACTGTGAACTGTGTTCGGTTATTACTTTAAATGTTTAATATTATCTTACGAGCTATTCAATGTTCTTAAACATTGTTTTTATTCGCGACCTTCTTCCATTTTCGAAGCAATAAAATATATAAGACAACGTGTAGTGTTAAAGTTTATATGTGGCCTTGCATAATTTACAAATATCTTCATTTAATATTTTAAATGTTTAACAAACCTTCTTGGAATCGTCTTGTTGAGAAAATTATATAATTTTTTTAACAGTTATGAGCTATAACACTTGACCTTTATTTCACCTGATGTTAAGTGACAATGAGACCGTGAATGGCCAAGCGGTTCCGCCTGGAATACATTTGGCCCTCACGTGTATAACTGACGGAACAGAGCAATGCTGTTGTAGCAGTAGATTGATATTGTGAGTGGTAGCTCGCCAGGCGGGTATGAAAAAACTCGACTTCTAATAAGACTCCACTACACCTGTGGCTCGGAAATCGTACCTGGAACGTCCGTGTTACAATGCAAGAGGTAAGCCACTCCATCACGGAAACAGTCAAAAAGTATATTGGAACATATTCCATGAGTTTTGTGATAACTTACGTGTATATTATTTGTTCATAGCCTATCCACATCGATAGTGAAACCAGTGACTCTATGCCAGATTATTGCAGTGTTTCATCTGACTCTGTCGGTATAGCTGCTATAAATTCAAGGCCGTGGTAATTTTTTTATTGTATTTCGGTACCATTTTTAGCAATTGCTTATTAATATATCTTTGAAAATAATACAAAATCTAAATTACCTTCTTCTCATAAATGCTTCATCGCCAGGATGTGTAGATCGCAGTTTTTCTAACGGACCCCTTGTAGCCGTAGTACAAAGAGTAGTTGAATATTTTTTTTATTCTCATATTAAGATTAATTAGACAAAATGTTGTAGTGGTCAAAATGAAGTAACAACCGAGAGTGAGGGCGCAGTTAGTACAGCGGGTCTAGAAATGCTTAGAAAACTATTTCCTGGTAAGAAACGATCAGTTCTGGAGTTAGTTCTCAGACGATGCAACCATGACCTGCTGCGGGCTGTTGAACACTGTAATGCCATCCATGTAAGATATTCCAATAATAACTGTCTATTACTAGTCTTATACGTCGGATCTATGAGATAATATATTTTTACCCTTTATTAGCGATCGGTCTTTTTATATCTGTTGAATTATTCTTGATTTTTTCTCTTTTTTTTCATAAAAAATCTATGAATATAGTAATATTTTACAAGTATGTTTTTTTTACATAAATTTCAGATTCTATGTAAAAACATTATTAACATCACTGTTTTTATTGCTCGTCCGTATATTGATTATAGCTTTATAATAAATCTATAGATTACTGTAATTTTCTTCATTTTATCAAAGTAATGTATTAAAATACCTCCAAATGATGAATAATACTACTTGAAAATTTTACCTATTTACAGGAAAATGTTCACGTAATCTGTTACATTCTCAGGGTCACCACGAAAAAGTTATGTCTATAAGCACAGCGTCTTCCAGCACTAGTTTTGATACGTCTGTGTCAAGTTCAGAGGAAGTGGAGTCCAGGTGGTCGGCATTTCGACCGGTTGGGCCAAGGGCGCCGCTTCTACCGGCTCTGGTAATGGGCAGAATGTGCGGATCGGAGTGGTTAGTGCCATTACCAGCATTACCCGCTTTGTCCACACCTTTGTTACTGCCACTGCAACACCCACACGGGCCAGTAAGTCCTTGCAACCCATGCCCTTCTGATTGTAAGCAATGTAATCGCCACTAATTTATTACTATGTGAGATATTAAATTGAATAAACATTTTATTCGCTTCACACCTTACTCTCTTTAAAATTGTAGTGACTCTGGGTCAATTAAAAAGATTCTAGAAATCAAGATCTAGATCTATAATAAGAGTAGTACATGGTAATATTACTACTGTGGAGCTACACAGTTTGCTAATTCTTTTTTCTAATCATATAATGGATAGTTGTAATAATAGCAATGTATTCAATATATGCTTACAAGTGTCGAGTAATCGAAAATACTCTGGTTCGCCCTTTTTATAGTTTAGTTCTTAATGATTGTTTGGATTATATCATGTTAACGTAAATGTTATACATTTATATCATATTGTTTTTGTGATTTGCCTTGTAATTTCCGAAAACTGTCCAAATTGTAACAACTAATTTTGTTGGTACAATTTAGAAAACATCATATAAGTACATTTAAATTGATGTTAGCTATCGAAGTCAGAAGAATGTTAGGTAACTACGCCCCGCCTATTTCTGTTGCTAAATATACATATCAAAAAAGTCTAAGCAACACATATAAATTTCAATTTTACAATGTGTTATCGCATTAAATCCTTAGTATTTTCTTATTAATATTATTTTAATGCTTTTTTGATATTAAACAACAATTGCTTTTTTTTATTTTATTAAATATTCAACCAAATTAATAGTCTTACAAAATTGCATAAATTAATACAAAGTGTGGCCTCCTCTGTTATTGAGAAGTTGCTGGCACCGATTATTCATAGAATCTATGAGACTGTCAATGTTATCCTGCGGCAATTGCTCGCAGTGAAATTTTAGTAAGCCCATCAGTTGTTGGCTTGTTGTCACTCCATCCAAGTCCTTTAAAACACGTCTCTGGAGCATGTCCCAAGCATGCTCGATGGGGTTGAGGTCTGGTGATTGTGCAAGCTTTTTCCCATGCCAAGTATTCCCGTATGTGTGAAGCTGTAAGCGAACGCGAATTGTCATGCATCAACGTGAAATCGGAGCCATGCGTTTGTGGGAATGGACGGACATAAGGCCTTAGAACATCCTCAACGTAATTTACAGCGTTCATGTTACCATTTACAAAAACGAGCTCAGTTCGTGTGTTCTTCACAAAACACGCCCATATCATAGCTGTTGAGCCGTTGTATGGATACACTTCCTGAACGCACCTCAGCCTTTCAGTATTTCCAGGACAATGGTACACTCTTACCCTTCTAGTGTCAGGCTTGAACCCAAATCGAGACTTATGGCAAAATAAAATTTTATCCCATTGTTCCCGGGTCCATGTCATGTGTTCCCTATACCATTCACTTCGACGATCGCGATTTCCGTGACGTATCGGTGGACACCTAATGAGCCGTCGTGCTCGTGGATGGCCCACGAGCACGACTCATGCAATCGCTTTTGCACTGTTTGGCAGCTAGCAATACAATAAATTGAATTTTGTAGCCTTAAACCTATCTCTTGGGCGGTGAACATCGGCTGTCGTTTTGCAATCAGTTGAATGTATCGATCTTGGCGTTTGTTGGTACACCTTCCTCGACCTGGGTGCTGCTCATCAAGATCTCTTGTGTAACGCCGATGAAGACGGCAAATAACGCTTCTGTTGACACCAAAATACCATATACCTGAAATTTACTTCTACCCGCTTGCAACATACCTACAGCTCTTTGAATTTCATCTGCGTTCAAATGACATCGTTCCATGACGTAAAAATGTCTCAAAATCCAAATTTATTAAAAAAATGTTTTAAATTATTGTGTAAATCATAAAATTGATACAGAATACTAAATTTTAATATGCAAACACAATGCTATAAAATTCCAACAAATACATTTTCTTTAGAAGTTGAGAAAAAAAAATGACACTCGAATTTTTTTACAACCAGCCTGTATGTTCTCTAGATCAAAAAAGTTTACATGGGTAGTACCTACTTGGTAAGAAATAATAATAATTGATTAATAATTTGAAATATATGTGTTGCTTAGACTTTTTGATGTATGTAGTCATAAACAAAATTCAATGGATATAGTTTTGAATGGCATTGTGATTAAAAAAGTGAATTTTATTATTTATAAATAAATTAACAGCACTTGTGCATCAACTTTTCATTTGGAGCTGTGCTAACATTTTTACTTAATTTTTATGTAAAATTATATTGCTGTAAATATTACAGAGTATTTAAAAACAAAGTGCGGAGAAAGCAATGTATTTTACAAAAAAATATAGCCCAGCGCTCCTGCATTAAAATCATGTTTGATTTAAGTTCCATTAATTGATCAATGAGATCCTCTTTTATTTGTATGTATAAAATATACTAAGAATTATGTGAAAATTGTTTGATATGTGATATTATTAATGCCAAAGAACCTGTTATAGAACGTTGGCCTTATTATTTGATTAAAAATATATAATGAGAAGTAAAAATGTTTTTTTAAATTTCAATTCCTCTCATTCTTCAGTTTGTTAGAAATCCAGAATAATTTTATATAAGCGGGAGTATGAAACTGTTTAAGCAATTTTTATGAATATTAATAGATACCGTGATAATGATTGAAGGTAAGCAGATTACAGCACGCTGGTACAGGGTTCTGCGGGTAATCATAGTTTCAGAACTATGATATTTTTTTCATTCATAATATTGTTAACAAATCGTATTAGAAAGTAATTAGCATTATTTATGAAGTGTATTTTTTGCTTCTATACAGTAAATATTTTATGAGAAGTTTTATACAACATAAATTATTGCTTATGATAATATGAGGAATTTTTACTTTCGTAGCAGTTACACAATGGCAAATTCCGAATGATATTTGCAATGATATTTGTTTATTATCGCTACTCTATTATTATGAAGAGTATAAAGGAGATAAATGTGTACCTAATATTGTTAATTAGTTAACAAAATAACTCGCATGACCCCGGCAGCTCACCCAGAAGCTATTATCACAGACAGTAACAAATACGGAACAATCATGTCAAACGAAGACAGATACCATCTCCCCTTAACAGTAACATCATGAGTAAATAATATGTCTTAAGGTGTAATTTTGTTTGGGTTTATATAATACTAATTCATATTAAAAATCGGATCAAATACTTTAAGAAATATTAATATCAGAAAAGAGAAAACGTTGAGAATTTACGAGTTATTGATTTAAATTTAGTGACACGGCTTAATATTATTTTACCTGCAATAGAATTTTTTTTCCTCAATTTCACATGATGTTAAGTGACAACGAGGCTGGCAGTGTAGACGAAGAAGCATCCTCCCTCAAAATACTCTCCGACGAGTATGGCTGCCGAAACAGAGCAATTCTGTTAAGGCGGCAGATTGACATTGAGGATAGTATTTAGCCAGGCCGGTTCGAAAAAACTCTACCCTTGTCTTGACCACTACTCATGTGGTATTGAATCGTACCAGTGACCGTTGTGTTATAAGTGGAGCGGCAAACCACTACACCACGGCAACATTCAAACATTTTACTATTGTTGCGAATTTTTAGTTATTCGAAGTTGTTATAACAAATCAAAGTAATAGCAAAATTTTCCCAAACGTTCTAAATGATCCAGTGAATTAGTTTTGAAAGTTGTAATAAATGCTTCTGTAAATTACCATCAAAAGAAAGTTAGCTGATAGAAAACTGAGTTAAGCGCGCCTGTACTGTTAACTTTTGTGTTTCGATAATATTCTTGTATTTTTTTGTGTACAAAGCTTAAAATATAATAAATAAACTTATTACGCCATAAGATGCATTCGACGAAGTATATAAATAATATGTTGAAGGATTGAATGTGCTCAAGTTTTCTACATCTTAATTTATGTAGTCGTGGTATTAGAGTGTATCTAGTTTTTACAATGCGAGTAAGTGAATAAATTTTAATAATATGATTTTTGTAATAGCGAAATCATATTGTAATTTTTTTCTAGGTGTAATTTCTGTAGAAGATTGTTTATTGTTGTGATTGGTTTGCTAAGCACCCACCCGTTTTTCTGCAGAATATCAGCGCTGACCGTTCCTCTGAGATTATCAGCATCACGCTAAGCAGCTTACCTTTCGGCTCAGCGTTGCAACACAATATAAATATTATTATTAGGTTTCATTGTTAGTTATATTCATTTCTCTCGGTGATTTCATATTTTTTCTTGATTTGTTTATTGAGTTATGCTTACTGAGTTGAATAAAAGTCTATTATTATAATTATATTTTTTTATGTATTTAAGTCCTCGGGCTTTCTTTGCAGACACGCACCGCCTATTGTGTAAATAAGTGTAAAAGGTATAATTAGCGAGATGATAGTTATGAATGGGAGAAAATGTAAATATTGTTCTGATTCCACATACAGGAATAACAGTTGGAAGTAAGGTTTGTATGGTATTGTTGTGTAGTAAAAACGGACATCGTGGTGGTACTTATCTTTTAGGTAGTTGTAGCTATATAAATTGACCATTATTGGTATGATCGAGGGTTAAAGATCATGAGGGCGGTCACCTACCCGTTGATTTGATCAAATAAAAACAATATTAACACTAGATTTATGGACGTTATTATAGGTTTTTTTTCGGTTTTATACTAATTTTCTGCACTTTTGTAATCTTATTTCGCCGATTTTGCAATAAATGGTATAAAATGATTTTGCCAGAAGTAGTATAAGAAATAAAAAAGTCAAATGCATATTAGTATACAGATCTTCTTATCTAAGATTGTTGTGTCAAAATAACGGGTCACGTATATCTAATGCTTAACAAGTGGAGGATTACCGAAAAGAAGAAAAAGTTGTATCTAATAAAATTACAAGACCAATCGGCTTATCAAGGCCAGAGAGTTCGATCGATATTAAATCTTTAACAGAACAGGGAACTTTGGTATTTTTAAGGTAAGCCGTACAAATGTTAAAGTCTATGCAAGCCATACGAAATGTCTGTTTATTAGTTCTCAAAAAATTAATTTGTATACTTAAAAATAGTAACGTTGCTCCCGTATAATCTCTTTGAGGTTAATGTATTAATATAATATATAAGTATAGATATTCCTTTAGTTATTAAAACGAATCAAACACAAAACATGTCTATGAATAACGGCGCGATATTGTGGTTTGTAACTAACTTCATGCGGCAAACTGGTTCATCGACATGAACAGTTACTAATGCACGACTTACCTTCCTATCACATAAGTATAATTCAGTACGTCATTAAATTGCTCGATGTATCAGCGTGTGTGGAGACAACAAAGTAAAATAAGATATTTTTTTTTTAAAAATGCTGACTGTAATTGGGTTCATAATAGTACTGGCGTATATGTTATGGGATGTTAATTATTTTATTAGAATCGCGTTCACAATATTATCGGGAAGATTGTTTCAAAAGAGAAGTGGAATTAATGATACGACTACGATTTATGGTAAGAAATTTTTTTTTAAGATATTATTTTTTCAAAAATCACTATTAAAATGTGGACATCCATTTAGCATACGCCAAGCGAAAGGCATTAAAATATTGTCATTATGTCTACTATTACTGTGATTGACAAAAACAGTATTTCGCCTATACGAAATCGTGCGATATCTCTAGTGTTTGGGATGTTAGGCGATGATTACTTTCAAGTTTAGCGATGTTTACTGAAAACAGAAAAGAAGTAATAGTTATAAATGAGTTATTTAAACGATATTAAAGTAAGAAATACACCTATGTAATATAGTAAATTTTTAATATAGGTTAGTTTCAGCTGCTTCGTTTACTTTCTAACCTTAGGTTTTCTTGACATAAACTGATATTACGCTAATTACAAGTACATTTGGTTACTCCTTGATAATGTACTTATTTAATATTTTGATATTATAACATTAGAAATTTAAATAGAAATAAATAATTAATTTTTTAATTGTATATTATATATACTATTATGTACTCACGGAAAATATTGAGCATGTTTAATGGGAAAAAAAAACAATGAAATTGTATTATTTAGGTTTGTACGGCTATTTTAACCTCCTGTGACCTTTTACAGCGTGTGAATACGATAGAATATAATTTGTGTATTCAACAAGGAAACACGCTATTGTATGTAGAAATTGAAATATTTATTGTGTTTATAAGTAAACTATTGCAATTTTTTTATTTCTGTTCTAATATTATACATTTGCAGCATAATTCTAGATAAGTCTATTTAATGTTTCTTTTATATACTGTTATTTTATTTACTTTACAACACAAACATTGTCATATAATGATAATGAAAAGTTGCAGAATAATAAAGATATATTTTTCAGGTTTTTGTACTACACAAGATGTGGATATATTTTTGAAACATATGAACAACGCGCGATATGTTCGCGAGCTTGATTTTGCCAGATTTCACTTCTATGATAGAACGGGAATTTATGCTAATATTAAAGCGGCAAATGGACACGTACTCCAAGGAGCTTCAAGCATTCGCTATAGAAGAACAATTCCGATATTTTCTGCATATAAAGTGGAAACTAAGGTAAAACTATTTATTTAATTATTAAACAATGTATATCAAATACAGAGCTTAATGTGTACATTAAAGCTCTATATTTGATTTACAGTTCTCGTTATAATGATGATTATTTTCTTTTAATTCAAGCTAATAGCTCCGCCTAGGTTCCCAATCGCATTATACTTTTGAATTCTATATATACTATAGAATTTTTGCTGTAATATTCATAACAATAGGCTATTTTGAGGTGATGCTATTATAGAAATAGTTTTAATAATAATTAAATAAGTTACCTTTTTACCACCTCCACCTCTGTTATGTAATTGCAATAAATATTTACTATGGGAGTGGTTTATTACTATTCAGATTTTTTTAACCTGCTGCATGAAAAGCGTAATTAATATGAATGTTAACGGACTTAGCGGTACTTTAATTCGTAAATAAATAACTCTATAACGATCTTAACCTTCCGGGATTTATATACATTCTCGGTCTCGAGACTGACTCAAAGGCTTGATTGAGCTATTTATCAACGCATAGTCTAAACCGCTAGTCGGTGGTATCCAATAAGAAAGGATATTATAAACATTTTTAGCTTTACCCCTAACGAGGCAAAGAGGATGGTTCAAATTTCAGTAGATTTTTTTTATTTTCTGTATCAACATACAAGAAATTCGGTACACATACAGGAGAAGATTATTCTTGATATTAAATAAAAACATTACCATACCTATTGAAGCTGGCGCGTGAAGGCTAGTACAAGTATATAAATGAATCTAGATTTTTATTAATGATGATTTTGTTTATATTACAGCTAGTATACTGGGAGGATAAAACGCTTTTTATAGAACAAAAGTTTATTACAATTAGCGATGGGTTTGTACGTGCTGTCGTTTTATCACGACAGAACCTTTTAAACGTAGACGCAAAGACTCTGCTTAAAGAAATCCCCGGTGCCGATAGTAAACCTGAATGCCCAGAAGAAATTAAGCATTGGCTCCAAGCCATTGAAATTTCCAGTGCTCGTTTAAGAAAAAAAGATTAATGAGAAAAGTTACCTCTTTTTTATATATTTTTATTAATTTTTGGTTTGACTTGGTTTAAGGTATTATTTATTTGGTAATAAATTGTTAATAACGTGTTGTTTTTTACTAAGCAAATATTCGTTTAATTGAAAAGACGGTATAAACAGATGGTAGAAAAACAACGGGCAACAAAAGTATCGTATAACATGTCAGCTGAGCACGATGGCGCTTGTCAGGAGAGTAGTCTTACTGTTTACACAACCTGCTCACTTCGAGTACACGATAATAGTAACATATAGATACTGAATACTAAGATATAGGTGGTGAATAATAAGACAAATATTACAATATGTAAAATGTTATTTAGTGAAGAACTTAAAATGTATATTTTTATAACCAATCAAAATGCGATAACTAAATTATAACTACCAATACTATGGACGAATATACAATATATATATTCATTAATGCGATTGCGCAATTGTAAATGTATTTAACGGTTGCCTTTAAGACCTACAAAGAATAAATGTAGACGTAATTTATTGCGAACTTTGATTTCTCACAATAAACTTAAGTTAATTAAAGAATTCATTATGTTCTATTGATCATGTTGTTCACACAACGTGTTTTATTTATATAGTAACCCGTGTGAAGTAGTCCGGCTATTTGTCTTGTGTTGTTCTTAGGAGGAGTGAATGAAATAAAAAACGACCACACACGCGTAATGTTTTTCTTATACACTGTTTAAGCAGTTTTGATACTTTACATAATAGTAACTTTCTCCGAAATTTATGTATAATATGATAATTTTCATATGAAAATTTTTCGTTATTGGTTTCCATATTTACGGTTGTGATATTCAAGGTACGTAACGTAATTTCCCGTTGATTGCACATAAAATGAAAATCATTTATCAATATTTAGTTTGTGGAGTCCATTTATATTAAATGATATTGTATTTAGTAATCAAATAAAAAAATTACGCAAAAAATTTAAGACTAATAATGGCATCTTTATCTGTTATCTTTATATCGTTATTAACTATGTAGCACTTTTGTTTCGTTATTAGAAAATTTAAAGTTATTTAAAAAGTTTTTGTTCTAAATAAGAACTTGGGTAACAGTTTATTAATTTTATTTAAGCATGCATTTCTAGTAATAGGTATTGAGTAATTATTAAATAGAAGTGAAGGTTTGAAATTTGAAGTTTTGGATAAACTTATTAACATTTTAATTGGATGTAATCATAGTTAAGAAAATAATTCTATTTCTATTAGAGCCGCTCCAATTTCTGGACGTTGTCAGGCATCATCCGAAACTTCTTCCACTTATCTAAGGCGATTCTAAAAAGTTCTTCTAAGTACTTATTTGCTATCCACAGACGAATATTCCTGAACAAAGACATTTTGCTCCTTTCCGATTTACGTTACCGACGATCTTTCCAATCATTACTGTTGCTATAAAAAATAATTAAATTTTAACAAAATGTTTATGGAAGTTTTTAATTAATTAATATCAAATATCGTGATTCAACGTTTGTGGTAGACAAGGTGGCGCTAAGCGACCGTGTGCGTCTTGTCGCGTAACAATAATAAAATATCCATTAGCAGTAGTGTGTTCTATTTGTTCTACTGTGTCGGAGATATTTTTTATTTAAAATATTTATTCTGGTTTGTGCCCAATTTAAGTTTTTCTAGTAAAAATTTTAATTAACTATATTTTGATTGCCCCTGTGGCGTAGTAATTGATCACTTGTAACACGGAGGTTCTGGGATCCATTTTGAAGTCTTATGAGTAGTGGATTTCAGATAGTGATAGGACTTTTTCGAATCCACTTGGCTAGCTACCACCCTTAATTTCAACATATCGCCATAGCAAATGTGCTGTGTTTCGGCTGACATACATGTGGGAGCCAGAAGTATTCCAGACCAACGCGCTTCTACATCTGGAGCTTCGTTATCACATAACATTAGATGAAATTGAGACCAATGTTATCCAATATCTGATATAAAATTACCAATGTCGCGTCTACAATTGGCATAGATCTACCGTTTGACGATAATTGGTAAATCTTCTGTTATTTACTACTTATATTAGCATTAACAATTTCATATTCAAAAAGAGTAAAAAAAAAAAATTAACAGTTCGATTTGTTACTTTTTATTGACTACTTCTGCTACTCGGCATTGGTACAAATGTATTAAAATAAATTGTAATGTAACGTTTTAGTTAGAAATAAAATTGAAATATATAATTTCTAGGTTATCAAAGGTTACTAAAAAAAATTTTTATATTCATTCAATCGGTTAAAACCACTAAATTCACTTTAAAATGTAATTTAACAAGTATAAATAAATATACTGCAACAAACCATTATCGGTTTCTATCAATTATTAACTACCTTTTATATCATCAATGTGCTCTACAATTACACATCGTTCTTTGAAGCAGTTAATAGCTGTAAACAATGATCATAAATGGCTACCATCTATTTGAATCCTTTTTTGAATAGGAAATGTTACTGAAATGAATCGTTGTATTAGCTATGTATGTCTATATTTACAACGGTTCCGTAGACGCCATATTTATTTTATTGACGTTAATTCAATGTTTGATTTTAAATAACAGTTTTGGTCTATATGAAGTTGAATTATAAGTACACATTAAACTATTGTTGATAGAGTAGAGTGAAATGAATGAATAGAAACGTAGTCAAGTCATTCAAATTAATTCTTATATCTCGGCGATGCCAGATGCGGCTAATGTGGTGTTACATCGACATTCTACCTAGCACCTACTTGTTAAGAATAGATATATGAATTACTGCTTGGTTAATCATATCTCCCTTTTTGTTGTTCTAACATCATTTTATTTGAACTATATAGAACATCAAAAATACCTGATTAGAACGTGATGACTTTCATATGTCATATAACCAATTGCTATTTCGTGTTCTTATTAACGCCTAGTACTTAAAAACTAATTTAGATCGTGGAACCCAAAAGATATTATTCAGTTAACTTTAAAGCTGTATTTAACTACTGAACATTCAACACTAAGGAACTCTTGCTTCTATAGTGTTTCAGGTTACCTGGTATTTAAAAATAATATAATCATTTTTTAGCAATGATATCTTTGAAGTCTACACTTTTACCTATAGAAATATTGCTTCAGACTATATTAAAACAATATTTCGATTCTTCATATTGTATTGCGTTTGTTTATGATGAACCTTTTTACTTTAGTCACAACCAAAGTTATATTAATATAAAATCGGACGGAGAAAACCTGACGGTGGCGTTGCTAGATGCTTCGAATATGGGTTGTTTAGATTACATTGTGAGAGTGAAAGAACCAAAAAAATTTATGTCCTCATTTGATAAAATAGTTCATCTAGGAAATGCTAGAAAAAGTGATAGAAAAATAATATTTATGCCTCTTTATTATCAAGCTAAAGTTATGGAAAATATGTTGGCAATATTAAAGATGAAAGAAACATCTTTTGTTGCAAACATTCTTATTGTAACACCGACATATAATCAAACGTGTTGTGAATCTTATGATTTAATTACTCACCAATATACGGGTTTATCTAACCATAACCAGCCACTGTACTTAGATCACTGGAACTCTTGCGTAAAAAAGTTTCATACTAGAAAAGATTTATTTCCTCATGATATGTCAAACATGAATGGAAAAATAGTAAAAGTATCATGTTTTACTTATAAACCCTACGTCCTGTTGGATTTGAATCCACTTCGTGTTCCTGAAGGACGAGACGGAATAGAAATCAGAATTATACATGAATTTTGTCGGTACTTAAACATTTAGTTTTATAGTAAATGGTATTTAATATTATATAAATTTTCGCTTCAATGTAAAATAATAAAAAATAAATTTTAAATTTTTCTTTTATTTTGACTGACAGAGAATAGAGCAGTAAAGTTTCAATGTAACATCTTTTTAAAATAAAAATAATAATGAAGGACGCTTTCATTTATTTTACAGTCAATTACTTAAAACCTCGGCATATTCTGTGCATATTCATATATTGTGTCCTTGTTATATTATGTGATTTCAAAATATATTATGTAAAAACGTTAGTACAAAATGCATAACGGTAAACTAATATAACGTTTTAGATGGATAAATTGTTCAGTAGAAATAGTACGTGATGATGAGCACCAATGGGGTGAAATTTACTCATATGAAAATATGACAGGAGTGGGGATTATTGGTAGTTTGGTAGAAGATCGTGCAGATATTGGTATCAGTAAGTTGTACCATGTTATTTTTATATTATTTATAAATTATTTATTTTAGTAAATATTACGTTATTTGATTTCAGCGGCTTTGTATTCCTGGTACGAAGAATTTCTGGCACTTGACTTTTCGGCGCCATGTATAAGAACCGGTATTACATGTATAGCACCGTCACCGAGGTAAGATTTTTCAGAATATGAAGTATGTTCTAGCTTTCCACAAAATTATGATTTATATTAGGTTAACTAGTAAATTGATTACAAGAAATTAAGACAATAGATAAATAAGACAATTTGAAAATGTGCTACCAACCCCAAGAACCAAATTGTTACGCTTAGTGTCCCAGAATCAAGACTAATACAACATACACGCCGTAAATGCAATATGTATAATGTGATGCAAATAAACTTTATATTTCACTCCTTCAGTTTTATAAAAATATTAGAATGAGATGTTATTTTCTTAAAGATTGCTGGAAAATTGGCAAACACCATTTTTGCCGTTTAGTCTTTACACGTGGGTGGCCTTAATTTTCACCTTTTTGTACGCTTCTGTTGCCCTCGCCATTGCGCAAGGATTTTCTTGGAAAAATGTTTTTCTCACGACATTCGGTATGATGATTACGCAGGTAAGAAAAGTTAAAACATTAAATTCGATAGCTAATATACAGTATAAATTATTTAACACTGTACAATAAAACAGAGCTATACATGCCTTTAATATGTATGTACAGATCATACTTAAAGATAACAAATAAACATAATACTTTAATTATCGCAGAGACGTGGGTTGAACGGGTTTGAAAATTATATACTTTCTTTATGGTTTGCAAATACAAATCCTGCAGAGTAATGAATATTTGGAAAAGACCGCCGAACTTCAATAAAGACCGAGTTCAATCATTTTATTTAATTGAATATGTGAAGATTTTGTTTAATAATATATTAACATTTGGAAATTCCAAATATTGCTGAACTACTCATATCTTTGGCTTAATTATCTGATAGAGCTGCGTTCATTAAAAATTATGATATGGCTGCTATTAATCAATGGCTATAAATTATAATTTTTTATGCTTTATGACATCGCATATCCGTGAAATTCACGAAGGTATAATATTAATTTTAGGAAATAACTGAAATAGTAGTGAAACTAAAATTGTTTACTTTATTGTGCAGTGGTATTCACATAATATTTTTTCGATAAATCAGCGACATGTGGATTTAACAAACAAGTTTCACTTTTTGCATGGTAATCAGTGAATGTAGTGTTTTCATAAAGGTCTGATGATGTAAACAATAAATATTTGAAATTGCTTTAGTCAAATAATAAAGATATAAAAATGATACTAAAAGCAACAACAGATTATAATGTGCAATAAACGATTGCTTTTTCTTTTATATCAATAAAGAGCAAAAACGGACGGTAATGAGTTTGGTCTTTTCTTATTTGAATAAAAATGTAATGTGCATATCTTACAATTACGAGGGGTGTTCAAAACTAGTGAGAATGATAAATATAGTTCTTGGTAAGAAAAATTATAAATACTGGCAAGCATAACTCAGATATCTGTAATACTAATGAAGCAAAAAGTTTTCAATTCTTTTTTGTTTCTTTTTTTCTGAATTTGTTTGCTTCGTTTCGGAATGTGTTCACGAAAATGGAGAAAATTAAAGTTCGCGCGGTAATTATATACCTGTGCCTGAAAAATTTCTGTAGCGAGCAGATAAATCAAGACTTGCGAGAAACATTAGGTTAATGCTCCTCCATATTCTACAAACGCATGTTGGTTAGCTGTGTTAAAGCGAGGAAGAAATTTCATTAATGACGATCCTCGCTTGGACGCCCTACGACAACAGAAACAGAACAAATGGTTAAAAAAGTTGAAAACGTTATTTTATCCGAACGTCGTATCACTGTTCACTGATGAAGTAAAATTGTCGATAGGGAGTGTCCATTATATTATACACGACTATTTGGGCATAAAAAAAGTGACAGCGAAATAAGAAAATTTCACAAAGCTGTTTAGATTTGTTACAGCAAGATCCAGACACGTTTTTGGCGCGATACATAACTATGGATGAAATCTGGAAGAGACCATCGTCTCCAACTCCTAAGTAATTAAAAGCAAATCCATCGGTCAGAAGATTGTGGGCTCTCTTTTCTGGGATAGCAAAGAGGTAGTAATGATCATTAAATCAATAAACCTGTCATGGAGTCACTATTACGGGGTCTTTATATGCAAAACAAATAAAAAATTTCGTGATGAAATACGCATGAAACGGCGTGGAAAACTAGCAAAAGTTGATTTGTTTCACTAAGACAATGCCCCCGCGCACAAGTCCAATGTTGAGAAGGCTACCATTGAAGATGCTGGCTTTGAATTGATGGAGCATCCACCGTATTCACCGGACCTCGCTTCTAGTGATTTTTATCTCTTTCCGCGGCTAAACGAGTACCTTAAAGGTCAGAAATTCGATGATGATGACACAGTGATCGTTGTTGTACACGACTTTTTAAGGGATCAGGAGGAAGGCATTTTTTGGAAACAAATTTTATGTTTAGAAAAAAGATATGCCAAGTGTGTACTCCTGAAAGGCGATTATGTTGAAAAATAAAATGGCATTTAATAAAAGATAGCTGTATCTTAGTCATTCTCACTACTTATTGAAAACCCCCGCTATGTAGTGCACCCTCGATGCAATGTCACTATTGCAAAAATTAAAAAAAAATTCTACATAATGTAATAATCGTACCTTTTTTCAAATGTTATAGAAGATATTAAGATTTTTGCCTCCTAATAGGGTTTCGACGAATTCTGGCTTTAACAGCATCAACAGCCGTTGTAGTTCTAATAGCATGCGGTTACCCCGATATTTTCTGGTCTTCGACAAAAGAAGTGTTGTTGTATCTATTGATAATACGTTATACGAACATACAGCAGCTACCAAGCTTCTGAAGTGTTTGTAATATGACCGACGGCTCCATACCCACTATGTGCAAGGCGATCACTACAATGCGATTTCCTTTAGTATCCCATTCCATATTGTAATTAAATAATAAACACGAAAAAATATGTGAAATCGTAACAAGTTTTTAAAATAATAAACGTGTTCCAAATTCAAAATTAAAAAGTTGACAAAAAAAAAAGTTTTTAAGTAACAGTATTTATGGCCAGACTAGTTATTTTTTACGATATCAATGTTTTAAGTTATACTTAAAAATTTAGTTTTTGCATAAGTTTTTGCTTTCTCTGTATATGCGTCTCTAATCATTATAATGTTTGCTACATTTTTTAAACTTTTAAGTCACAAAATGATATCGGTACTGCATGGAGAATCCGTAGCATTACTGGGTGGTTGTTAATCAGTGGACTAGTTTTGGATAACGCTTACGGAGGTGGTTTAGCGTCTACCTTTACAGTGCCTAAATATGAAAAGTCAATTGACACAATTCAAGATATAGTGGACAAAAACATGAAATGGGGTGCAACTCACGATGCTTGGATATTCTCATTATCTTTATCCCAAGAGGTAATTACTTTATAATTAAAATCAAAGGTGTATCTTTATTAACCGACGACGAAAGAAAGTTCACAATTCGACGCGTATCTGTTTTCGTCCCTTTTTTATATTTGGCTCTTGATAATGTTTTATTTAGGGATTCAATTTCGAAGGTACTTTTTTATTTAAAAAGAGACTTGCTCGTAGTTTGGTCCTATATTTTTTTAAAAATACATTTCATTAATTTATCGTTGGTTTTACTTTTTTAAAGCACTTGTTATATTGGAGCTAATTTAGGTTTTGTAATGATATTCAAAAAATAGGTGAAAATTTAAATAGTTGTAGTTATTACAAAACTTTAATCTGGTGAAATAACTTAAAAATACACACAATAAAAAGTCTAAGCAACACATACTATTTCAAATTATTATATAATTTCTTACCAAGTAAGTAATACCTATATAAACTTTTTTGATCTAGAGGACATACTGGCGGGTTGTAAAAAAAATTTATGTATCCTTTTTTTTCTCAAATTTAAAAGCGAATGCATTTGTTCGAATTTTATAGCGTTTTGTTTGCTTATAAAAATTTATTATTCTTTATCAATTTTATGATTTAAACAATATTTTGAAAAAAGTTTTGAACAAACTTGGATTTTGGAGATTTTTTACTTCTTGGAGCGTCGTCATTTGAACGCAGATAAAATGCAAAGAGCTGTAGGTACGTTGCAATCGGAAAGAAGTCAATCGCAGGTATCTCAGTATTTAGGTGTCAACAGAAGCGTTATTTGCCGTCTTCATCAGCGTTACACCAACACGGGAGAACCTGCTGAGCAACACCTAGGTCGAGGAAGATGTTCAACCACACGGCAAGATCGATAAATAGAACTGACTGCAAGACGACAGCCGATGTTCACCGCCCAAGAGATAGGTTTAAGGCTACAAAATTAAAGTGTTTGTGTTGTTTGCTGCAAAACTGTACGAAAGCGACTGCATGAGTATGGCCTACGTGCACGACGGCCAATTAGGTGCCCACCGATGAAATGAATGGTGCAGGGATGACACCGATGAAATGAATGACGATTGAAATGAATGGTGTAGGGAACACACGACATGGACCCGGGAACAATGGAATAAAATTTTATTTTGCGATGAGTCTCGATTTGGGTTGAAGCCTGATACTAGAAGGGTAAGAGGGTACCGTCGTCCTGGACTACTGAAAGACTGTGGTGCGTTCAGGAAGTGTATTCATACAACGGCTCAACAGTTATGGTATGGGCGTGTATTGTGAAGAACACACGAACTGAGCTCGTTTTCGTAAATGGTAACATGAACGCTGTAAATTACGTTGAGGATGTTCTTAGGCCTTATGTCCGTCGATTCCCACAAACGCTTGGCTCCGATTTCACGGTGATGTATGACAATGCGCGTTCGCATATAGCTTTGCACATACGAGAGTACTTGGCAAGGGAAATCATCCTGGTATTGCCTTGGCCTGCACAATCGCAAGATTTCAACCCCATAGAGCGTGCATGGGACATGCTCCAGAGACGTGTCTTTAAGGACTTGAATAAAGTGATAAGAAGCTAACAACTGATGGACTTACTAAAATTTCATTTCGAGCAATTGCAGCAGGATAACATTAACAGTCTCATCGATTCTATGAATAATCGGTGCCAGCAAGTTCTCTATAACAGAGGAGGCCATACTTTGTATTATTTTATGCAATTTTTGAACAACCATTTAATTTTAGTTTAAGTTTAGTTTATTAGGCACCTTACTTTGTACTACGGACATTCAGTACTTACTAGTAATTATTGTTAATTAACATTATTAAAAATTAAAATAAAAAAACAATTGTTGTATAATATCAAAAAATGCTATAAAAATAATATAAATAAGAACTGAGGAAAAGAACTGAGGAATTATTGCGAAAAGACATTATAAAATTGAAATGTGTACGTTTTGCTTTGACTTTTTTGATGTTTATACTTACGATTATACTTAAGATTTGTGCGCATCTGTGAAATCTCACTTTTTTTTATCTTATCAGCCTGCATCACTCCACTGCCGGATATAGGCCTTCTCCAATGCCTTCCAACATATGCGGTCTTCTGCTCTTTATCCTGCCGCTTCCCGCCGCCCTAAATAAGTCGTCGGTCCATCTGGTGGGAGGGCGCCATTCACTTCTTCGTCCTATGCGCGGCCTCCACTCCAAGACTTTCTTTCCCCATCTGCCATTGGTGTCTCAGCAGATCTGGCCGGCCCACTGCCAATTCAACTGGCTGACTTTAAGAGTTACGTCGATCACTGTTGTTCTCTTTTGAATTATTTCGTTTCGGGTCTGATCTCTTAAATCAATACCGTGCATAGCTCTTTTCATCGCACGTTGAGTGACTTTAAGTCGGTGGACCAGCCAAGCGATCAGTCCATGTTTCCGTTCCGTAGGTGATCGCAAGGAGGACGCATTGATTGAAGACTTTAGACTTTAGTCTTTACTTTTTCTTAGTGACATTATTATTATATATAAAAATGTTTCAGCGTCTAATCAAACAATTGGTAAGTCAATTTAAAACGTATTCTTTTGAAGAGTTGGAACGCAGAAGTTTTTCTAGATCCATGGCGTTCAGTATAGAAAAACTTCCAGCAGGTGAGAAAATTTCTGGACGGTAATGATTATCTTGCCTTTTATTCCATTATTTGATTGTTTTATTAATTACTTATACTCTTTTTTATAATGAAAGGTTACTATGCAATTGGTGAATACATTACGGAAAAGGCTGTTTTGGATTTAAAAATAATGGAAGAAGATTTTTATTACGAGCAATGTGTAGTCATGTTGCGCAAAAGTTCTGCTTATACAAAAAAAATTAGTCAATTACTGGGTAGGCTTCATGAATCTGGACTATTACTTGCGTGGGAAACACAGGTCAGAGTCACCGGCATTACACGGTGAAATTTAAATTAGCAATGTTTATTTATACTAGCAAAAACTAACATATATACCATGAAAAATCCCTTACACTTGTTTTTGCAGGTGGCCTTAGAACATTTGAATTACCAAGTTCAGCTTGAAGTAAAAATGTCTCGATCAAAGAAGGATGTAGAAAAAGTTCAACCTCTTGCTTTACGACAATTTTTAGTAAGTTAAATTTAGCTTTTCAAAACAAGAACTGTAAACATGAATACTTAAGGATATAAAAGGGACAATGTTAGTTTTTTCCCAGAACCACGTTTTATTATTATTTTTTATTCAAATTTTATTATATTTGTAGAATATTACCTCTTTTTAGGGTCCCGTACCCAAAAGGTTTTCAATCGGAACCCTATTGCTGAGACTCCTCCATTCGGCTTTTTGTCGGACTGTCTGTCTATCTGTCTGTCAGACGGCTCTATCTTATGAAACGTGATAGGTAAAAAGTTGAAATTTCACAGATTTTATACATCTATTGCCACTATAGCATCAAATATTAAAAGTATAATAATATTTCAAAAATACTAAAACAATGATTTTTTTATTTAAATCAGCTCCATTAATTTAAGTTTTTTTTAAATATCAAATAAAAGAATAAGTGTTTTAGTATGAGTGTAGTTATAAATTTTATATATAGTTGATTCATTTCCAATGACTACAGTAAAATTATTTATTTTCAGGGTGTTTTTATATTTTACGGGTTTGGAATAGCAATATCGTCACTGTTTTTAATATTTGAAATAATTCTTAATAAATATTGTTTTAATTAAATAAAATAGAGAACATGTTTTGATTGCAGTAATATCACTCTTAGATTAGACTTCACTTTTAACGAGAACTACGCATTATTGTTTTTTGTAAAATTAACGTTAATAAAGTAAGCATGTGTAAAATAAGTGGAAGGTTTTATTAATTACTACCTACCTTTTAGTTTATATTTTATTTTAGTTTATTATTATAGGATATACGACGTAACTATTGAAAATAATATTTCTTGCATATAGACTGAACACAGGGTCATTTAAACGTTCAAGTTATTTTAAAAGAAAAAATTATAATTTAGTAAAATTGTGAGTAGCCTTTAAAAATTAAAAAGAGTGAAATATCAGGTGAAATTTTAGGAGAATATGACTATAAAGTATTAAGCGAAACCGACACAGAATGTAAATATTACAAAGACATTATTGATATAAAAAGCTTTATAAATAAGAGTCTGTAAATATGTTATTTATATTTTACAAAAAATAATAACGCATAACTACATCTATGACATTAATTTTATAAAAAATATTAGCGAATGCACATTTTAGTGTATCTTATACACTTCGATTTGTATGTAACTTTATACGGATTTTTTTTTAAATTTGTGAAGCCTATTGACCGAGAAAGGAACATTTATCTAAAAAGCATCTTTCAACTTTTAAAGCATCGTTTAGTTAGAAGTAGACATAAAAATTCAATATTTAAATCACTTCCCACATCACTATAATTATTATCCTCTGTTGGCAGTATTGCTACAACTGTCACGTTTAGGTTGCAGCCTTGGGGCATGTAGATGTCGCGGGAAAAACGATCGATACAGTGGTTCGTTTGCTGTGTGAGAGTGATCATTGAGGTTTGCATGAGTTTGTTGAAATTATGTTAAAATAAAAAAAAAAACAAAAATATATATCATATTTTAAAACATAATGGTGATGTATTGGTCCGTGGTTTTTACTTTGTTTATTACCGTCTCTGCTAAATTCGTGTGGAAACATCACAATAATGACGAGCTGCCCTTAGTTTTGGAAGAAGTTCATGAAAAATGTCCAAATATAACTAGAATTTACGCTTTATCAGAACCATCTGTTCGAAATGTACCGCTTTATGTAATTGAATTTACTGAAACTCCTGGATTTCATCAACCCTGTAAGTGCATGTACTCGGTATATTAAAAAAAAAATTGATTTGCTATTAAAAACATTATAATTTTTTTAAGTTTTATAACTCAATGTGTTTGTTGTACTGTATTGCTGATAAATAGTTTTTAATACTTTTCTTGGAATTAATACATTTGAAGTGTGATTTTTATATTACTTTAAAAGATATAACAATGCTACTGTAATATATTAGATTAAATAACTTAAATGTTATTACAGATAAGCCTGAAGTAAAATACGTCGGAAATATTCATGGTAATGAGGTTCTTGGGCGGGAATTATTATTGGGCCTAGCTCATTATTTGTGTGACCAGTATTTAAATAATAATCCTAATGTAAGGGCCCTGATTCATAAAACTAGAATTCACCTTTTACCTTCCATGAATCCTGATGGCTGGCAACTTTCAACAAGTTTTGTTAGTAGATTTTTTATTAGTGATAAATATGTACACATAAGAATAAATATAAATTAAAACCGTGGTATTTTCATATGTAGGGTGGGCAAGATTATCTCATTGGAAGAGGCAACAATCACTCTATTGACTTGAACAGAAACTTCCCTGACTTGGATGCCATAACATTTGAATTTGAGCGCCTTGGCATTAATCATAACAATCATTTACTGAAGGATGTCACAAGGCTGGCTGCACCGGTAAAAAATTAGAATTTAATATAATCTGAATATGGTGCTAAAAAAAATTTACACCAAGTTGTTCATTAATACAATGCTTTTTATTATTTTTCTACTTTTAAATTGCCTTGTTTTTCTGGTGATGATTTTAATTTTTATGTATGCTTATTGTCATGCAGTTAAATAAAATAGCAATGAACTTAATGAAGTTAAATTCACTTGACTATAATAAATTTCCAGACCATAATGTAATCTGTAAATTTTATTAATTGTTAAAATTTATTAAAAGAGAATTATTTTATCTTCTATTAGTTATGTAACAAGAATAAGACTTGTTTTACAGTTGGAGCCAGAAACTCGAGCAGTGATGCGCTGGATAATGTCTATACCATTTGTATTAAGTGCTGCAATGCATGGTGGGGATCTAGTAGCTAACTACCCATATGATGAGAGTAGGAGTGGTGCTTTAGCATCAGAGTACTCAGCTAGCCCGGATGATGACACTTTTAAGTAAGATATTTTCTAATGTAATTGAACTTACACCAGTATCACCATTACAAAATTAATAGCTTACAGTTGACATCTTACTTTTGTGTCTTTAGGTTTAGGATTTTGATAATTACTCCAATTATTTGATATTAAGAAAAATATTAGTATTTTCCACTTTTCCAAGAAAATACTGCAAATTTATTACACATATTAGGCTTACTTTTTACTTTTATATGGAATTATAGATAAGTATTTTATTTATAGTAATATTTTGTTTATAGAAACCTGGTACACATGTGTCAGTTACTTACATGTTTTGTTACTACAGAATATTAAAATGTGAATTTGTATAAACTGCAGTCATTGTTACTGGCTACAAATGGAAAATTTTTTGATAAATAAATTAAATAATGATTTATTTTATGCAATGTTTTAAATATATGCTTAATAACTTTAACAAAACTTAAGAAAATTATATTTTAAAGATAAAAAAAAAAACAATGTTTGCTGATAAAAAGATATTTAAAGTGAGTTTTATCCCTAACCTGTTAACCGGGGAATTAGCTATTGCTCAACTCGTTTCAGAATAGGGACTTTTTCTTTGCAGCGATAAGTAATATCACACTTCAAATAATAAAGGAATATCGTTTTTAACTTATGGTTTTTATTTATTTTGATAA